>JABASD010002994.1:0-22551 GCA_019776165.1 Pogonognathellus flavescens
TCCCGATTTATTGCACACACATCATATTTAATGAAAGTGTGGAGAGCTGTTAGATGTTGATGTGTGCAAAAAATCGCGATTATGAGGCTTGACATTACCTGGACTCTATGTAATTTTTAAGTCAACAAGGAGAAACTCGTATTCTTCTGCACTACAGAATGATAAAATATCAGCTCGAAAGAGCATTTACGGAACAATTTAAGAAGCAATGGTATGCATTACCTGAACTAATCAGAAAGTCTCAAACAGAAATATTTTTAAAGATAAATTAATTAAATATTTATTACTCAGTCAAAAACAAGAATGTCAGCTATCTGACTACTCACACTATGATAAAACTAGAAATGAAATATCTAATAATAAAACAATGGATCTGAATTAACTTATTACTATGAATGAAATACGGAAATAGATGTTACAATGACGGATGAAACTAGGAAAGTAAAAGCTAGTAATGCATCTTTTATTAGATTTCTACGTACATTCTGTAGAAATATTTAACGTCAATAGCGTTAAATATTTCTATATATATCAATGACCTACTATGAGGAAATTGGTAATACCAATAAATATATAATTACCTTTATTGCGGACAAGTAGACAAAATATTTTTTCGTGTCAGGATAAATCACGAAATTGTGGTAAATTTTCCCAATTATTCAAGGCAACAAATTGCAGTGTTGAACGGAAATGTCTCTTACAACTTATTTTGAGAGATTTAACTTTCTGTGAATGAATGTTGGAGTATTTATAGGAAAAGAAGTGATCCAGTCCGATATCAAAGGTCAGGGAATGCCACTTACTGTCTATTCATAAGGTAATTCCCCTAGGCATGAATGAAAATCGTTTCGAAACGTTATTTTTAAACAAGATATTCTTTAGGTACAACAGGTACAGTCAGTATGTGTATTCATCCCATGATCCTATCTGTCATAACATTATTACGACCATAATATAACCATTAATCCGCAGAAATCCTCTAAGGTGAAAAATGAACATTTTACTGTACGAGTATATATTCCAGGAACAATACAAAATAATATAAAACCGCATGAGAGAATGAAATTATGCCTTTAACATTAACCATTCTAAGGAGCATTGAGAATCATTCATTTCTAAAGGAGAAAGGAAAATACATTATGCCACTCCTGCCACCAACTGTCTTCATTGTTCCTAAAGAATCCTAAAAATAGTCCACGAAAATATGCAAATACATATTTATAACCTAAATGTAATATTACTACATCTTATTAGGTAACAAAAATTGAAGGGCATGACTATTTTTTAATACATCTGTTGCTGGCAGCCTTTTCTTAAACCATGGGATGTCATGCCATTTTGTCAAATTTTAGTTGACATCCACAACCTTTCTATCCCTTTCTACAGCATAATAATCACGCATCAGGAGACTCTCGTAACAAAGGTGAACGTCGATGTCTGTGCCAAATAATAGAACGCAGAGACATTTTAAACAATGCAATTTTTTAATAAATCCGTAACGCGTATACACAAACACAAACACCAATACATATATTGACCACATGGTAAGTACAATATGGAAAATGAAAAATAATGACACATTACACCAAGAAAGTAAAACCAACATCAATTAAAATTTATTACACTTCACATCAAACATCGAATTCAAATGATAATATAGTCATAAAATCATAATTGTCATTGTTAACATTTTTCTTACACAATGTTACAAATAAGTAAGTAATTTATATGGAATACATATTACAATTAGGATGTAGATAATAATATAATGCTTTCTTCGCAGTTCTCGAATTAGTTAGAGTTTAAGTAATATATAACCAAAGTTGATTTACACGTGTCATGTGTAAAGTGAAATAAACATAAACATAATACTGTTTAGTAAATGTACTTAATGTTAAAAATAATACTATACCATAGTGGCTACCTTAGCTATATACCTATTGTAATATGATACGCCATATTTTTTTAATATAACGTGCCTGCCTACATCCATTCACTACTATGTTTGCAATTTGAAGACACTGAAATATTTTGCAACACAATGCGTTTCTTTATCTAGACTAATAATCTCTGGAGTATTATGTCTGTATTATAGTAACTAGGTGCCTATTGTGAAATGCTAATAATGTTTTTCTAAAAATTCAGATCCACAAGACACTCACGTGGAGTGTGTTGTTATTTTAATTCACTCACAAAATATGAAACACGGATGATTGTCATAAGTCGATTATATTTAGTCGTTTCCTTTCCACCGGATACTTTAAAATATTTTTACGGTTGTTCTTTTAGTATACCGTGAAAAAGAATACAATTTAAAATAGATACATGCGTCTTTTCACGATGTTAAATTTAAATTTCTATTGGCAGAATAGTACGAAAACAAATAAAAATACATAGATCTCACGCTATTTTGTTATTGCGTCAGAACTTATGAATGAAAGTTGCAAAGGCAGGAATAATAGCTTTAGATAGGTATTAGTAAATATGGTAGACGTATTATTGGAATCGTATCTATTATTATCCCACAGCTAAGAAATGCCCACATATAGATATTTCTGCACACCTGTATTCTCCAGCAAATGCCTACAACAATGTGCTTTTGTATTTCTTTTCAATGGAGTTACGAAATCAGCAAAAACGGGACTGGCTGTACACGATGCTATAAGTTAGACGTTAGACCGTATGACGTTTTATTATATAAATTATAGATTGATTTTGTCGTTGATATTATGTAACGATACGTGTCTTTCAAGAAACTTTACATATTGGCAGATAAAACTGATTATACAGTGAAGACCAAGGTCACCCAGTATCTAAATCGTAGTCAAGATTACGAATGTTACAATATCTAGTTCTTTTTCATGAAACACAATATATACAATTTACATCATACACAATGTAGACTAAGAATAATTCTGACTACACATTTTTAAAGAATTCGTGTATCGTCATTTCCTGCCATTTCATTTCAGATACTCTTGATCGCTGTTGGAAAAAACTTTTTCTTCCCGATATCGTAGAAAAAATTTCCGATGAATCTAAACCATTTCCTGATTTATTGGTCACAAAATCCATTGGTCAAAATTTGCAAGCTATGTTTGACGCAAATGTTTTTCCCTAATTATTTTTGCCTGTGTTGTAACAAGAAATTTCCTGGTATCCTGGATCACAGGATCGCGATACTTTATGCCACGCTACACGGTTGTATAAGACTCGTGCACAGTTGACATTACATTCTACAGACACTACGATTCCTTCATGTTAATTGACGCGAATTAATTCACAAATCAAAAATACAATAAAACTGATTTAATAAAAAAATCCTTTGATAAAATACTTTTTAACCAATTTCATTTAATTTATGCAAATTACACAATTTAATAAACTGCTCCGAACAGCTTCCGTCTTACAGCTTAATCAATTTTGCTCATGATAAACAGATATCCTTACGTTGTTTAAAAAGAATAAAAGTTAGGAAATAAAAAGAATAGCGTTAGAAAAGATGAGAACAAGAGGAAGTGGTGTAATGAGTGAAATAGTATTTAACAAGGGAAATATGTAGCAGAATGGACATAAAACAATAACTAGCACAAAACGTCATCAATGAAACAATAGGAATAATTTTTTCAAACAATAACCTCATGAGAAAGTACACATGAACTTGAACTCATTGGACTACTCCTACACTCCTACCCTCTATATAGCCTACACAGCCTACCTTTCAGATTGGATAATTATGTAGGTGTAACTTAGTAACGTAAGTATATTATTGTGAGTCTGTTCAATTAGTTTGCCAAGTTTACAAAGTACGCAACATTCAAGTAATACTGACAAAGCCCCATTATTAGCATGACTCGTCGGAACAAGTTAATTACGACAAATATTTTTGTTCATCACATTATGTAATCTCAATTCAGCTTGCTACTGACGAACACCCGTGTTTCATGTTTGCTATGTTAACCTAACATACTTACCAAAAGTAATTCCTAACTTTTACAGCCCCCGCGGCTCTGTCCGGTCGACAGAAACTTACACTCTCAATTTATACAAAGCCCTCGTGGAAAATCATAATTTCTACATATGCAAATATTATAATAAATATACCCGAGTATTAGATGATATAATATTGCTGCACACACAAAATTGGTCTTATTGTACAAATCCATGGTGTCTACATTTCTATAGTACCTATGTATCATACGTTGAGAAAACTTGAATCAATTAGTGTTTTAAATACTTTTCTCACTACACTAATAATAAGTTGTATTGCTCGCAGTTACAACAACAAGAACATTGCAGCTGTAATTAACAACAACCTTGTCGTAACATTTAATTATTACCATTTTTGCAGTAATTGGGTGGAATTGAGAGAAGTATAATACATACTCACATTACTAGAAATCATATAGAATCTAGTAACTGCTTAACATTTTTTAAATTTCTGAATTATTTTGCTTATAAGTTATACTAGAGCGTTGCTCCTTCAAGTTTTACACCTCTGGTTGGTTTACAGGGAAATTCCAGTTAAGAATCGTTGCTTTTAGAATCCTTGTTACTTACAAATCTAAATAACATCTACATGTTTCAACTTCCTTTTAAATTGTAAATACAATTATTATAATGAGTTTTGCTACTTATGTGCAGATGAGATATGAACAGGAAGTATTACAATTATTATGTAGTACTCTGCTAACTAATAATCTACATGTTTAATTCATGCTAACACTTACTTCAGTAAAACTGAAACGACGTTACAAGTGCATTATAATAATTTTAATGTGCAGAAAATATATTACCAAACTTAATACATATTTGCAACTTGTAAATTTATATAAATAGGAGTGCCCACAGACAGAAAAGGGAAATGAAGATATTGATAGTGATCATTGAATTATTTTTCACATGTTATCCATTCTTAACTAGCAATTATTATTTTTATATAACGGAAAGCTATTGTGAATTTTACAACAGGTTTCGCATAAATATTTCAGTACCTTACCTACACCTTAACTAGATTATCTATTAAGTGACACAAAACATTATTTTAAGAATAATTCAAACTCAAAGAATAATTTAGTTGAGAAATAATATTTACTGAGCGGAAATTTTGCCAATGTGGCAGATTTTTTCATTCAGTTTAAAGAATTTTACATTCACTACAAATGATAATCCATATAGCTAATTGTATATAAGTGATTGTGTTTGGATTGTAATTGACTATCTGTATATTATACACTCTATGAAAATTTAATCACCATACTGTTTTTTAGTAGTCACTAGTTGCAAGAAATTGAAATGCTGGCATTGAGAATGACAGCAGGATGATGTAGCTCTCAAATATCAATGATAAACCTAACAATTACATACGTAGTATCTATGGTTCATTTTGTATCTAGGAATTATGTAGATCTCGTTCTAATTCTAAGAACCTTTCTATTTCGTATATAAGCACCAGCCAGTAACGAAGAAATAACATTTACACAACATACTTCTTCTATTACCTACTTAACAAAAACTTTGGTACGGAGAAAATTGTCGAGAAAGTGAGTAATATGATTCGAAGGACAGTGATATCAAAAACAGGAGAGGAAATACAGTAAATACCTAGATATACGGAAATGATCAGACAGAATTTAAGTAGCTCCAGAGCATTTTAGCATCATCGGTGAGGGAGCAACTTACATTCACTGAATCACATTATTCCACTAACATTATTATTAAAATTATCATCATGGAATATTGCTAGTAAGTACAATATACGAATGCATTGTGACATTACAACCATTAATCTGTGCCACCATTCTTTAATATTTTAACTGTCTACATAATGTCATGAGGTCATGATCTGTCCCTGACATCATTTCTCGTGGTGGAGATTGAGTTAGCCTATCACACCTAATATCTGAATACGTTAACATACGTGTATTCTTTAGTCTGACAACTACGGAACTTAAGACAACTAGAACTACACTACTCACTACTGTAATTATAATGCAAGATACAGTCAAAAAGACTTTCATATGCACACTGCTTTTCATTATTATCATGAATTTATGATTTAATTTTCTTAATTTTATATACATGAATTATATTATGTATTCAGAAGTCTATTAATTGTAGTAAACCATTTTTGGCTTCCATTCTTTCTTCTAAATTGATTTAAATTAATTTCTCTTTCAATATTTCTTCTTAATTTCCTATTAGTAAATTTATAATTAAATTCATGAATTTGCATGAATATTTAAATCAATTTAGTTCAGTTTTACTCATGCAATTAAAATTACCTATTATTGTCAACGAGATTTTCATGACTGTTTGCAACACCGGTACTGAATTGACTTTGCTGCATATTAACATTAACAATTGTATAATACAGCTGAAAGTTTTCATGAAATTTTCCAGGATTGCCTGTATTATTAGTATGCATTGGAAACATTTCACAAATAAATTTGATTAAACACCCTAAAACGTACAGGTATCTTTTGATTCGAATACCATTCTATATTATTAGTCATATAATATGTTTCTACAGCTACAGCACTTTTAAAGCCTTCGGCTTCTTAAGAAATCTGTTTTTCGCATGTTAATATGATTTGTTGGCTGTTTTTCATTTATCCGTTTAAGAAGGTCCGATCATTGAGTGCTACAGAAATCTTAAGTCGCCCCTTAATTTTTGCTTTAACATTTTCGTGTTTATTTTTTCCTCTCTTAGAGAAGGATTAATTGATTTTAATAAATATTTATCTATGAATACTAAAAGTAATACACCTGTTGATGTAGAAAAATCCTTATTCATTTTACCATGGATTAATGGTAATTGTGTTCTTCATGTTTATTGGAGCGTTTTATCATAAAATAAAATGTAACTCCAAATTGTACCTTATTATGAGTATATTTACCTTTGTAAATACTAATGTAAATGTCCAATTTGGTAAATTCATGCTTCCAAGTCTGCAGCGCTTTTACCAACAATAAAATCAGCAAGCAATGTTAGTAACATTGAAATTACAAGCGGAATATACGTGACATAATGTACAAACTTTATGAACGGGTAAGAATTTTATCCAATTGACCGAGTAGGTTGTTCAAGTAATTTCATATTTGTTTTCTCCGAAGATTAATTACGAAGATCGAATTATTTTCAAAGCACAATGAATAGACCTTGAAGCATAAAAACATTGTTCACAATTATACATTATTAGGCGAAGAGATTTTGGTTGGTTTTTGAAATGAAAATTTCGCCATAAACAACTTCATATCTCGAAGATGTAAAATATTCGAGATTTCGATGCGAATGTACAATTCTCCAACTTTGTAGTAAGTTGAAGTTTGCATATTAACATCAGTAGTTGGAAGTGTGAGTGGATACATGTTCAAGAATACCAACCCGAGAATTTCAGGTTATAGCGATTATTTGTGATTTACAAACAACGAAAAATTTACGAAAGTGTTAAATAATGTTTGAATATCTTGCATTCTAAAAATATTGCGTAGTAATATCATGAATAGTACTAGTAACAGTTAACAGTAACAATATTTTATTTGAAGCAGCTTTTCTATCACTAAGATCATGTCAACATGATTTCCTAACCTAAGTTTCCGAAACGCCAAAGAACACAATCATTTGTCTTGATTGCAATATTTCTGCATATGCTGAAGGTACATTGGAATTGTGTGTCGTCATACTAGATATAGCTATATAATATATAAAATCTCACACAACTTGTCGGCCAAAGTTCCACATTATATGCATAATATATTGCACACTAGAAACGGCACTTTGTGTGTGAAAGTTGGTTTGGTATAGGTGTATTTTCAAATTTTCACAAAGTTTTATAAACCGTTCCAGTTTCTTTTAATTTCAGGCGTACTCGTAAGAGTACACCTTGGCACTGACCAAAGGCACATTTGTTGGTTTTATACTTTAGCTAGTCTAAGTATAATCGATTTTGTAGATTGTCTACATAATCTCTCTAAGTCTATCAATTTAATCTTTAATTGGCTTGCTAAAATGGAAATAAATTCTCTCCTATTAAACAATAGCTCCAAACCCTACAAAGCTATCTTCAATACCCAATTAAACTATATTTCTAATGTACTAATAGTCTGTGTTATGTATTTTGCTTTGGATGTTCATTCCTTTTAATTTTTACTGCATTAATTATTCGCATAAAATCTTTGTAACAAAATGGGATGGAATGCGGCATAGGATAACACATAGCGTAGTATACAGTTTTATGTACCTATTTTATTTTAGAGTAGGTATCTAATTATTATTGTTCATTTTACATGGCACATTTATTACTTTCAGTTTAGTATCATTCATTCACTTTGCATTCATTTCTGTCTCATTGGGGTATTCTTTCACTCCAATAATATTTCAGGTATGAATATTTAGAACTATCCTTCAAGCAAATTTATTGAACTAGTTTACATTTTACCTTAGTATTATTTTCTTCGCCGTCAGTAGTGAGATTAACAAACGTATCTTCCACGTGTCTATGGATTTTTTAATGGAATTTGAATTGAATTCTTAATGCTCTTGAAATTAACCTCGCCAGTTGATTATTGTGATTGCAGATTACTATTTCTGTCTGTGTGCACATTATAATTGATGTTAATTAGTCTGATTTCGCTATTATATAATTTTAAGGTTATGGCTTGCTTAATGTGCACTCAGCTCTCTTTATATAGTAGATGCCTTCACCAAATCTTTATGAATACCCACTCAAATATTTCTTAGAGGGTAATTTGGTAGTTGAATTATTAGTTGAATTAAAAATTACTATAATCAGATAAACACGAATTTTATATAAATACGTAATATACTTCATAGGTATTTATAGAATGATAAAGCGTACTATTTGATTTAATTTAATAATGTAGTAGTTCATTAGTATTCGGATGCCACTACGGCGCTTCGTTTTTTACACTCTCTGTTCGTTTCACCACCATCCGTGTAGTAATTACATTCATAGCTATGTACAGTCTGTATGTAAGCGGTGAGTGAGTATTTAAGTGAAGAACAAACTTCTGTGTCAGTGTGTTTAATTTCTACGCTTACGTTGTAGATGTTCATTTTGGATTTTTCACATGAGTGTTATAAACTTTACACGTAATCGTGTAAGAACCATCAGCTTTCCTCGAGCTCATCTCCTAGCCTCGTTGCATCCGCTAATTATACATTATGGGAATATGTAACACTTGACGCAACAAACGATTACCTATTAAATCAAGTTGTCAAACTCACCACTTTGACGATCGTATTTCTAAGCACTATTATAGCTCTACTGGTTTTTTACCTATAATTATAACACCCCAAATATTTACAATTAATTACAACCTTATTGTCAGATTCAAACTACTGTTTACTAAATCTGACAAATTGTGCAGTAATGGGATTATTGACTGCTGAGATTTATGCCCCCCTCTGTTGCTTAAATCTTTAGCACTGAGCTGTCGATTCCAAGCAAAACTACCGTTAGCCTAATTATGATATTTACAAGTGTCAAATGCAGAGTCCAGTCCAAGTGGATTCCACAATGGAATTTCCACTAAAATACAATAATACTATTCGATACAGAATTAACTTATCATCAGGTCACTCATGTCTTGAGACAATTGAGTTCCCTTTGCTACAGTTTTTTATTTATGTTCTCAACCTACAACATAAATTATGGTCAATGCTTAGCAACTATGTACTTAAACATAATATTATTAATAGATATATGTGAATAATGAAGGATTATGTACTACTTTTGTATTTTTGCTTAATAATTTAAACTTGGCCTACTTCATTTGTTCCACAAAATAACAATTAAGTATTAATTTCTTTTATCCTGATTGATTCATTGTATTTTATGCTATATCATACAATGTCATTTCTTATTCTAGCTTATTATCTTGTTGTTCCGCGGATTGCCTTTATTGTAAATTGATTGACTGACAGTGAATTTTTGCCAGAAAGTATTGAATACTCTATATACACCTATCCCATACATCCGTCGGTCTATTCATTTTATAATATTCATAATATATAATAATTACACCTATCTAGATAATTATAACTCTTTGGAAGAAATTTATTGTGGGTTCATATAGGTAGGTATGTTTAATAATAAGGTGAGCCAAATGTATGTAATTTACGAATAAAAATAATTCTTTAAATGTACACCTTTACCCTATTGATGGTAAGGTTGAAATCATACCTAGGCGGCGGTAATAATTGTTAACATAGTTTGATCATGATGACAATGAATGTCATAATCAGGAAAACTTACTTTTTTAAAGTTTAGCAGAAACAATTGAAAATGTGATTGAATTTGATTGTTTTTGTTGGACAATTTCAATGATTGGGTTTTTTATGTACATACTAAATGGTATAGCTTAGTAATTATAATAAGGAATAATATTATGTGCAGTTTGTATTTTATATGCATGCAGTGCGATTTGGTATTGTCTCGCTTATTGTTCGTAGTACATTACAACAGACTTTTTAATAGCTAAATGCTAACAATTTGACCGTAGAAATCGTCTTCTATCTCTACTATGAAATTAAACAATGATACTTTTTATTTACTCTTGTAACTATAGCCAAGGCTATCTTTCGATAATTGAAGTTTGTGACATTACCTTATTTGTGTAGTCACTTTTCGGGTTGTTCAGTATTTTCTTGGTTTATTCGGTACGGGATCTTTGATGTTTCTTTTTGAGTTTAAACCGATTTTACGTAGCATAGTTAAGTTTTTCATGTTATTTAATCCTCCCGAGTGTCCAATCGCATTGGTGGCATTCTCTGGTCACCCATGGCTCCGTATGAATACGGTGGAGTGTTCCATGCATTCAAATCTACAGCGCCTGGTGCTGCTGTCGTGTTGTTGTAGCCTTGTGTAACTCCCTTTAATATGAAATTATTACAAAGAAAATGTGTTAAAACATGATGTGCATTGTAATTGTGATCAAACGGACACGCACACTTTCAGCGTGTAATTACATATCGGTAAAAAATATTTATCATCTCCTTGTAGTTTACATCGTATCCTCTTTTCTAGTTTTCTGTGGAAAAATATTGTGGAACTTTTGTTCCTGCTTGACCTCATTCTGTTGCGGCCATACCATGAGAACAGAATGAACAGATAAACAAGCTAATTACTTTTCAAGTCTCGTACGGCTTGACTAATTGTAATGTTGTTAATTTTTCGACCGCCTTCTTACATACTGAGAATATGAATCAGCATATTAAGACTTTGTAAATTAGACGTACCTATATACGCCTCCCTATATTATTATCATCGCTTGAAAATAAGCAACGCAAATGCGAAAGACACGCGTTTTCATTTATTCCCTTCACATTAATGTGATTTCCGCTCTTTAAGAATTGTTGGGATTTCTCAAAAACACTTGTTCATTCCAAATAGTAGTTTGACAATGAACAGCAAAATTTGATTTCATCGTTTTTGAAATTACATTAGGTCTTTTCTATTGCCTGTTGGTATGGTATGCCATATTTATTTTTTATATTGGATGAGTGAGGGAATCCCAGGAAATATTTTTGCATAATAAACATACATCTACATCTGAACTGACCTGCAGCAGGCGCATTGAATTTTATTCTGTGGCAATTTGCATTTTGATCAGGAATAAAGAATAAAGTTCGGTAATAAATGTCAGTAAAACCAACCTCGTTCAATGCAGTAGTTTCCAACGAAGCTGCTGTCTTCTCAGTGGGTTCATCGTAGTATTCTGGAGGCGGTTCAGCCCATGGTTGCAAATCCCCAGAAGCAAAGAGTCCATAAAATACGACGCCGGTGAAGTGTATCAATGATGCCAATATGAAAACCCTTTCCCATTCTTCTTTTGTCTAATCGTATCAAAAGATATCATGAGCAATCATTATTTATGTTATTATCACTCACTAACATACGATTGCCTTTTCATTTCTACGTACTCTTTCATTTAAATCCATTAAAAAAGCTAACGATGTAGGTACAACTAATACAGAAAGTTGATCGGAATTTCCTAAATACTGACCTCTGAAACAGTCATTTTCTCAACAACGAGTGAGCAGAGAAATCCAGAAAGTGTCCCGACACCGTTGGAAACTCCCATGAGTATTCCAGCATAGCGAGGAGCGATATCCAAATGGTTGACGTTAAACCCTGAATACATTAAATTAATTAATTTTATTAAGTAACGAATCAGTCGATACAAGCTTAGCTGTTCCAGTGTCATGGAGTGAATACATCGCCAATATCTTTCATTTAACACGAAGGACATAATGTGGTCGTGTATTTCTTCTCCCTTGTTTAGCCGTAGAGCTTCGAGACAAGCCACAAGAGTAATGGAATACTTTTGAAGTTCTTTATTGCATAATGTTTCACAAACCAGAAATAGCGAAGCCAGATACACCGACAGCCAAGGTCAAAGCAAAGATGGCAAGTAATTTGTTATCCTTAGCTGCAGCGACCAACAGAAGAAAAACTGCTTCCATTCCGAACCCACCACAGTTGAAAATCTTCCGTACTTGAGTGGTTGTCAGTATATTATTCCGGCGTAGATGATCTGCTAGAATTCCTCCGAATGGCACAACGATTGTCATTAACAAGTGAGGAAGAGCAGCGAGTGTTCCAGTCTGTGTGCGCAAGAAAAGGAAAATTCAGTGAGAAGGAAAATTACAAAGCCATTAGATGCAAAAGGACATGCAAATTTACATGTTACTTACGACAGCAACACTGAATTTGAATATTTCTTTGAAGTAAGTTGGCTCCGAAATAATAAGCAGATAGAAGGTCCATGAACGACAAAAATTAGCCACGACGATTGCATACACAGGCATAGAATGAAATATATCTTTCCAAGGAGTAGTCTTCAAACTTGGTGGAATATGCGAAACAGGGCCAATCGACTTTTCAATGTATAATAATTCTTGGGGAGATATTGTAGGATGTTTTGAAGGCTTATCGAATACAAGCCACAGCCAAAATACATACCAAACGAGTCCCAACACACCTATGAAGTTGCATCATTAAAAATGTTATTGTTAGAAGGGCTTTTACATTCAAAAATTGTTGTAGGTGTTTCAAATATTTAATGAGAAACCTACCATAGAAATAGAAGGGTGCTGACCATCCGATGCCATCAACCAGCCATCCAGATACCGGCATTGCAACCACAGCTCCACCATAAGAACCACAAAAAGCAAGAGTTGCTAATCGCGATCTTTCCAGAGGAGGTGCCCACCAACGCCAAATCCCATGGCAAGCTGGATATGTCACTCCCTACAGTTAAATTTTTTCCATTATTGTGTAAGTTCAAATTAGCAAATTTCAAATTGAAATATTCATAATGAGTAGAGAAAATGACCTCAACCAATCCTTGCAGAATTCGGACGCCCATCAATGCCACATACCCCATGCGAGCAGCTCCGGGCACCAACAAGTTGAGGCCTGCAGAAAGTGCAATAGCTGTTCCAAAGATACTGAAAGAAATATTAATGGACAATTAAACGGATGGAGAACATTTCGTCAGAATTTAGTATAGTAATAGGGAATGGCGTATTATAGCCCAGTAACAGGGAAGGGATGTAGCGATGCAAGAGTTATAGAGGAATAGAAAAGCGAGAAAGGTTGAAAGATGCGAGGCTTCAATGGTAATCAACTCTAACATGACACACGGCTTCAATACTAAATCCACAGTTTATGTTAATTATTCTGCAATCTGCAATAAATTCTGGTCTGTTTACAGCCCTTGGCTCTATTAAAGCGAATAAAATTAAGTGTACGTGAACGGATTTAGTTACATGTTCGCTCGATATTTCGCTGCCAGGAAACCACCGGGTATCTGGGTGAAGAAATATCCAACAAAGTACGATGAGTCTACAAGCCCAACGATTTCTTTATCCCAGTCGAAATCCGGTTTCTATTCATCATTCATGGAACATTTAATCAAATTGTGACTGAGACTGAAAGACACAGAAATCAAATAGTACATTCGAATCCAATTAATAAATTGAAAATGAATTACTCCGGTTTCCGTGTTGTTCTCCTTCATTTTGACAATGGCAACTCCAATATTGCATCGTATTCCGAAGGAAATGAGAAACCCTACACTGGCCAATATTGCGACTGTAAATCGCTTGCTGATATCACAACATGGGATTTCTGGCCGAATATACTTGTCAATATGTCGAAGTGGTGGTCTTTCCACTTGTGGAGAATCCAATGACTGCCAGTCTTCATCGGCAGTGGCTTGTCTGAATATAAAATACATAGGTACATTACAAATTGACAAAATAAACCCAAGTTTATTCCTTTCTGCGAAAACGGTTTGCATAACTAATACATTTGATTTCTAACACTACTTTCTAAGAATTCTGCAAACATGAATATGAACCAAAATAACATTCTATAGAAGTAATAATATGATTAAACTTCAAAGATGCATAATAAGTAGGAATCTCGAGAGCCGGTTTGCTATTTCCGTAGTAATACTGTAATTAGGTTAGAGTAGATTCAAGAGTAAAAGACAAAGCAAGTTGAGAAGAAAGGAAAATAATCAATTTACCTCCCTCCCATAGTTTTGTCGCCTTTTTCCGTGATCCCGAACTCTTCATAATTAACATTGCTGCAAGAAAGCACAATCATCGTTTGTTTGTAGCGGTAGTCAATAAATTTGAATTTCATGAGCCCTTTATTATTTTTATTGTAAGATTATGTTCGTTAGTATGAAAGTTTTCATTTATCTTTGAAGCTTGAGGAGGCAGCTGTTAGTTATCTACGAATTATTATATCTGTTCTTCTACTACCACTATGACCGTCCGCCGATAAAAACTACTATTTAACTACACCGACAAGGCAGGTGCGCATCAGTGAGAATCCTTATTGAATTAATCGAAAAAAGTGGTCATTTACAATGGATAAGAATCAACATAAATTAAACAAGCGTCATTACATATGTTCTGTTATGTATACAGGTAGATTGCACACGGCAGTAGGAGCAGAAGTACACAGTGGAACTATTTTGTTGTTTTAGCTCAAGTCCTATACTAACAATGTGGTAACTGGTAAGTGTTATGGAAAACGAAAAGTGAGTGCACTTAAGCTTCAGAATCTGACGAGATAATAAAAAGAGATATTGTAAAACTCAAATCAAAGATGAGACAGCTACAGCTACACCAACAAAAATCCCAGAGACTTATAGAGTAAATGATTTTAGTGCGTTAATGCCCAGCTAAAAACTCGTCTCAACAACCTAATACGGATTTAACTGAACATAATAGCTTTAACACGTATTAGTTTCTACGAGTACCGATACGGTACAAATATTTAGCAAAATATTATTATGATAATACACATTTTTTATTTAACAACGCGTGTACATCATGTTTTATTAACTCGTAACATCATAATACAGATAACCACAGAAACTATATATACAGAGGTTTAAAGTTCAAAACGTTTTCTTCTTTCTTATATAGTAATAGCAATACACCATGTTGCTAAACAAGCAAGCAATGCAATAACAATCAGACTGTTTTACCTGGTTTTTACTACTTATTATACTACTACTATAATAATCTCATTCAAAAAGTCTCACGGCTTGCTGAAGTGCAATGTGTATAGATTCATTTGGCAAAACTGTATTAACACTGTGATTATGATATGATTATTAGGTACACTCTACCACTTGTGTATGCAGAATGCAATGTAATACGTATAGCTGGTTACTTATTCCCTATTAGGATTTTACTATAAGCTTCCGTCGAAGCAATTAATATCGTGGCTAATTTAATGCATACCTTTAGTTAGGTATGTGGTTCGTCTTACAATTAGTTTTAATACAAAATGTAATGAAAGTCTGTAACTTATTGTATTGCTTGCTATGTTCTATAGGCTGCTTGAACATCCCAGCAGTTAGTTCCATTGCTGAAGCAGTTGTTTTGTTGCTTCTTTCTTATCTAATCTAATAATTAACATTGGTAACTCTAAACTTGTTCGTTCGCGACAAGAATTCTCGAAAAGCCTTTCCGAGATAGATTCCTACTGGTTTAACCAGACTGTGAAACTCAGAACATTGCTACGTGCTTTGATGTGCTTGTGTAAGTTACTGTACTTATGTAAGGTGTATAGCTTACGCAGTGTATGTTTGTGTGTGAGAGAGAGAGAGAGAGAGACAGAAACTCAAATAAATTCTACCGAACAAAACCGTCACGGTGAGAAAGTTTTGTTTCTACGCAGAGGTGTACCAGATATCATTGCTAACAAAAGTAAAGTAATGATTACCTATGTTGCTTCTTTTTGCCTTTTGTATGTGCAAAACCAAAACCACTCGTCATGCTTATCAAATGAATTAAACTAATTTCATATATTTGCTTTCAACTCTCAATTATGACTTCAACTTCTCCCATGAATATCTTTTTCTATAAGCGCATAATACATAAAAAATTCTTGCTTCCCCTTTATCGTAGCCAACACTCCAATAACAATATTTTATTCCACTTTTATTATATCATTCCTAAAGGAAAAACTTCTCAAATCTACTTTAAATGCGATTTTAATTGTAGTATTAAAGCGAAAATAGAAATATCGCTGATCGTATCTTACCTGGACAAAAACCCCGATGTTTTAGATTTTATGGTGTTTGTTATAGCGCTTCCGACCATCTTTCTGTAAAAGCACATCAAATCATGAAATTTAATACGTATATTTTTATTCTAAATATTTTATCACTATATGACCTTTGGGAGTTTGTGTAAACCAAGTTGCAAATACCATTACTAGTAATTACTTAAGATCATAAATATACATATTGTGTAACCCATAAGTCTCTTTCAAATTAATTCATATTACTATGGCTATTTTAATATACTAATAGCAAACAGACAGTCACAAACAATTTGATTTCTATTTCTAAATTCAACATTACCAGAAAAAGTTGGACGGACGTATGAATCATAGAGTTCATTGTATGTGCAAGTGCACATTAATAAATAAGCAAAATGGTAATAAACCATTCTTTGCTTTTTGTGGGACGAGTTTTGCACAAGACTATGTACGTTACGGATACACAAGGGAAAGAAGAAGAACAAATTTTATATGGTGTACAGTAGCACAAGACAAATGTGTGAAATAACGATCACTTAATACAATTTATTATATGCCATTAGTTGAAGCTGAAGGAAGGTACACAGCCTAGTTATGCAATACATATGCTACATATATTTTTCATATCCGTGAAGGAAATCATTAATTTGCTATCGGCTAAAAGTCTTTCAATGCTTCAGGCAATAAATAAAACTGGTGTTGCTACTAATGTAGTAAGCCCTCCCTATATCCATACACCCGAGCCTTGTACACACACACATTTCATGCAGCACTAACCAAAACATGTAAGTATAAAAGCAACACGGGAACAGGGCACAGGTGTACTGCACACGGTAACAGAAAATAACATTGCCAGTATACTTATGTAAGAATACAATTCTGTGAAACAAATGCATACTATTAGTAGTATTTACAATGTTGGTTCCTAACCTATCACTATTGTACTCAGTAATTGCCAATTGCAGTTGAGAATAGAAAACCGTTTATAAGTGTACCAAAAATACCATGAAAACAAAGTCTGGCTCCCAGCCAAGGTCTCACTAATGATTGAAGATGATCTAATTATTTCAGTAGGTACATTCGCGTCCGCATCCAAGCATCATTTAGCAACCACAAAATGTACCTAAGGAGAAAGTACGATACAGGAAAGCCTCAAGAATGTCTTCTATAGCTATTAGCCAGGATTTTCATGAATGGCAATGGCGAAAATGCAGATTTTGCTATGGAACTACCATTGCATCCCGCTCATTGCTTATATAATTAGCATAGGTATACAACAACCTGCATTATCCTGTTTTTACTACGATCGGATACTACGATTACAAATAGTGAGTGGGTTTGTCAAAGGAAACAACGAGAATGATACTTCGCTAATTCCTCGTCTCCGACCTTCCCAACAAAAGTGGGTGGATGAACCTTTGCAATTATTAGCTGCTTGCACTATCAGCTGTATTGACAAATAAAATTACTATCATGTAAACATCGGAGTAAAACACAGGGTTTTCTACAATACTACCACCCGAGTTGAATCGCTAATTGTTTTATAAGTAATAATGTAACGGTTTTAAAGTAATTAATTTTTTTGACAAATAATAATGGGTAGGTAATTTTGGTGATACCACCACGGAGGTTGGTTTTTATGATGCTCATAAATCTCTTTATGCGTAATGCAAAGCTAAGGTTAGGTTTACATTAGAATTACAAACGTAATGGTGGTAAGTGCAGGTATAAGAGAGGTAAGCAAGCGAAAATAGCTGTGCACGGATGACAGGAGCTACTTACACTTGTACTTTGTACAGCTACTGGACAGGATTCACTAATGTTTTATTGCAGCTAAAAGCTGGAAATAGGATTTAAGCGTAAGTAAAGTGAGTGCGTTAAAAGTCGGAGTGGGAGTGGTTGGAGAATGATAGATAAGAAACTAGAAACATTAGAAACAATACTCGTACTATTATTCTCTGCCACAAAAGCAAGGTGGTCTTCTTTGGTTGAGTGCCGATTAAATATTATATTATATTATAGTTGTACGTAGGTATATAAATTATTGTGAAACAACACTTGTGGTTATTGTTGTATTTATTTGCAGTTTGCTATACAACAGCAGTAGCACCAGAACTTTTATTCTGTCCAACAGCCTGCGAGTATTCATGTACATTATGCAGTTTAGTGAATTGACTTCACATGTTTGCTTTGCCTCGTACAAAAGCCGTGCAAAGGCATTTACTCTATCCAACGATAAGCTTTACAAATGAGCTTACTCCTTTTCTGGTAAAAATTCTCAAATTCAACAAGAAAACACCATTAGTTACTATTAACGGGCACGGATACTTGGTTGGGATTTTTAGCTATGGAATTCTTAAAAGCGTGAATAGCTGAGTATGAGAGTACTTGTACTCGTAATAGTATTACCTAGTTACAACACATAATAACATGATTTGATTATACATTGTTAATTCTAGTATGTACATAATCATATTTATATTTACAGTGCATCATGCTAATACACTCAACTCCCAGGTGGTAGACATTAGCACGCTGAATTAAATATTAAATAGGTAGGTAGGCAGGATCGCTTAACACATGCAGTGCTTACTTGAGATAAGAGTTGGCTTTTCAAATCCGATGAAATAAAAACAAGACTTTGCAGCTTTCAACAAGGTTCGAGTGTTGGGAGCAACTGTCTTGTGGTTTGCGTGTTATTTGTGGGAGTCTGTTAGTACAATTCAGTTTCAACAACGACCAGATGAGTTGTTTGATGATGGACTCAATCCGTCAACACTTGTCCGAATGAAACTGCTAAATGACTTTCTCTTAGATCTCGTCAAGAAAAAAATTAAAAAATCAAAGGAAAGGAATTTTTCTAGTAGTGTCTGGATGGTTTATTTTCTGTGAGACTCTATAGTGCATGTTTACTAAATAATACAAGTTCCATATTGAGATTAACAGTGTGTTCTTTGGAATGAGTAGTGCTTGAAAATGTTTATGATGTTTTGTATGGATAGGGAGAGATACAAGGAGATGGTACCTTTCCTGATGTCTCTTTGTAGGATTATTGGTCGGGTCCCGTATTCGTACAAGGATTTAGGTGGAACGTGTACGTAATAATGTTACCTTGATGTTAAAACACTGCGCACGGTAGACGCCTTAGGTTTTTCGGGTCTATGTACGTGTGGAGTGTGCTGGAAAATTTTTCAAATGTAGATTAGATTTTCCTAATTCTGCCTGAATCAACTCTGATGTCTAAATAAAGGGTATAATTGCGGTGAAGGTTATTTTTAACAGTCAAATTAAAAAACAGATGATCGAAAGGAGCACAACTCTTATCGCGGAGAAGTCGGGACGACCTAATATGGAAGATTGGCAAAAACAATCGATTGGTTTCGTTCCACTCTGTAACAAGACTGTGGTGGATTGTAGTAGTTGCAGAATCTGTGGCTCGAGCTTCTTTCTATCACTGTGTCTGACTCACTATTCCCTTGCTGCTTTACTTTCTCATCATCTTTCACCACATTTCTCGCAGCTTTCATCTGTGTGCTCATCGCATGCGCCTCCTCCGGCATCGGTGGCTAAATCGATTTCTCCAACACTGATCCCACATACTCCTACTACTCTCTTGGTACTCGCCCAACTTTACTGTCCCACGTCTCATGCAGATTACAATAATCATATTTTAATACACTCAGTAATTATTTTCCTTATTCAGTCACAATTAAATATTTCTACGGATTTATTAAGTAATAGGTAGGTCTGTGAATTTATTACATAAAAATTGTAAGGTTGTAAAATATTTTATCAAACAGTTTCATCAACTTGCTTAGGTGATGATTCATTAATAGTTTTTGCAACGTTGCAGTATACGTAACACAGTTACAACGAATGCCTTTGTCATATTATTAGTCATCAGTTGCTATTGTATTTTGTTGTTAATCAATAGTATTGTAGTATTCATGGAAATTAGTGAAACAATTATCTCTGTAGAGACAATTAAGGACAAACTTCAATTTTCTATTGGGGCCAGAAATGCTTTGTCAGCAGCGGTTGGTGCTTGCAGAAATCGTACAAATCTCACCTACCGTTATACAATAGCCAGCTACCTTAATGGCTTTATACAGCATCTTTAATATAACCAAAAGCATGAAGTATGTATTACTGTATATAATAGCAAATAGAATTACGTATAGCAAAATTTTAGTAGCATAATTTATTTATTTATTTATTTATTTATTATTATGAACATAAATGTACTGCTATATTATTCATATTAAGAAATACATTATAGTATTTGTACAGGGTCACGTATACTTCATTTTTGTCCTAATGTTCGAATGTCAAAAGCTTGCTCATTTTATTTTTTAAATAAATAGTGGAAAACAGCTTGAAATGGGCTATTTTTTGCTACAATGCATCTTTTCTTGGTGCAGACTTAATAGAAATATCTGTATGTGACCTAAATAAGCCGTTAAGATTTTGCCAACAAAAAATTTAAAGCCTTTGACTATAGAGTGAAAGATCATTTCAGTATGAAAGAATCCGCCGAGGAGCTGTGAGCTATAAGTAAAGAGGTCAATCGAAAAGAGCTATCAGTCAACATTTACAGGCATTGGGTATTTGACTATTAGAGTGTAGAATCAGAGAGTTGCTTGTGTGACACTTTCTACTCACGTCTCAAATATGACGTGCGTAACCTAGAAATAACACGTGAAAGAGGAACAAGATCCGAAAAGCTTTCACTGGCATTATCTGAAACACGTCTGCAGCTACCTGTCGCCTAGAAGCCTCATGTACTTCTGTAATCCACTAAGGTCAAGAAAAACATCGGCCAAAATCACATACCCCATTTTTTCTCGTTTCAACACACATGCCAGAAATACGAATTACATAACTCTCCTTCTAATTTCAGGTACTTTTATGTACAAACAAATTCCTGTGGCCAATTCTTTTTCATTGACGATTTGTACACACGAAACTTGCGATATGATATTGTATTGATAAAATAAATTGTACACCCGCTT
This sequence comes from Pogonognathellus flavescens, assembly GCA_019776165.1. Lineage (NCBI taxonomy): Eukaryota > Metazoa > Arthropoda > Collembola > Entomobryomorpha > Tomoceridae > Pogonognathellus > Pogonognathellus flavescens. The sequence goes on from JABASD010002994.1 coordinate 21,614, forward strand.
TAAAAAGTTACAACTTATATCGATATATTCAATTAACCAAATATTACGTTAATTATGAAACAAGGACGTACCGAAGGGTCAGAGCATGGGGAACAGGCCAGCTACGGGCTAAGGCCGTAAATAACCCCCTTTTGGTGTTTATGGCTGTTGTTCCCCCCAAATGCCACTTTGATAGAGATAGGTCGTACCCCCCCCCCCCCCCAGATGCCACTTTATTAGGTCGTCCCAAAAATAAAAATCCTTGGTACGCCCTTGAATGTCAGTAATTACTGCTGCACTCAAGCAAGTATTACAGTTGCAAATTAGGTCAATTGATTTTATATCGTGTTTGCACTATTTAAATATATGTACAATTAAAGTACAATTCTCAGCTAAACTTGAGAACGTGTATCTCGAATTCTAAAGAAACAGATTTCGTGATTATCGAAATGCTTGCTCTGAAATTGTTCTTTTGCTGTTTCCTCTTCACAGAAGTAATTGCGCAATTGAAAGCATTGGGATTGAGTCCTTTAGATTCAGACGAGGTTTTTTACAATGTTAACTTATGGTCAGATTTTGATTTGAGAATAACTCACTAACTGTAATAGTTAAAAATATGAAATTAGTACCAATCGATTCACTACAAATCAAAGAATCGAATGTGTATGATAAAAACTTCTTGTTGTTTATTTTCATAATTTAATTAAATGTAATTATGAAATTATACAAGTTCGGACTAAAATTACACAATATGTAAATTTTACAATGTGTAGCCGATGGGGCTAAACTAGAAAGTAATTATTTAGTAGCGAAGCTACTATATGTTTTTGTTTTGTCTGTCTATCTATCTATCTATCTATGTATCTATGTATCTGTGCGCACTACTACTTGAGAACGGTTTGAGATATTGGACTCAAACTTGGCACACGGGCTGTAGAGGTCCATGGGACGGCTGAGGT
>JABASD010002995.1:0-22542 GCA_019776165.1 Pogonognathellus flavescens
TCTATATAGGACCAAAGTATTGCATATTTCAGTGTTCTGCATTCTCTATTAGTACGCAAAAGTGCACAATTGTTTAATGAATGTAAGTGAGTGGTTTGGTGATTGGTGTGCTGTGCAGTTCATAGTCAAATCACGAAATTAATTATGGTACTGTAGTGTCGCGGTACTGTAGCGTCGCAGTACTGTATTGCACGGTACTGTATTGCACGGTACTGTATAGTGTGCGTACTGTAATGTTGCGGTACTGTATTGTACGGTACTGTATTGCACGGTACTGTAATGTCCGCGTACTGTAATGTCGCAGTACTGTAATGTACACGGTACTGTAACGTACGGTAATCCTCTGCCACACAGAAATCACATAATGTTCCATAAAACTAATACAAGAAAAGGAAAAAATGCAAAGCTTTGTAAGTATCTAAAGTGAATGAGTATAGATTGTGATGTGACTGAAGTTGCAATGATTCAGTAGAGCCGAAAAAACCGAAATTGCATCACTGACGTCAGTGATGTGGAAGAACGAGAGGGGTACATGATGTTAACCATATTTTTCAGATTTTTCTTCGCTTATTATTAATAGATTTTGACATCGTAGCTAATAACAATAATATTTCCTGTTCCATCCTCCAACAGTCAGTCATCATTCATTGTGCAATTCATAACTCGATAAAAAATACAACCATCATCCATCAAACACTTTTTTTGATACTAGGTCAAATTTTCATGGAAGATTATCCTTAAAAGTACAATCTACCCACACAAAATACATCATCATGTGCCTTTCACTACTGCAATATAATAGTGCAACACAATACCTCTTATACAGATGTATAGCATAATATTATGTACATCTGTGCTTGAGATTTCCGATTTTATCTGAGGGAAAAAAGTTTATAGGTAGCAAAAGAATGCTGGGAATGTACAAAGAGAGAGAGGAAAAGCAAAGAAAGAAGAAAGCTCGGCCACTCTCACATGATGCAGTGATAGATAGATAAATAGATACATACAAGTCACATAGTACAAACACATGTCTTAGTTAATACGATTATAATATTATCTGTAACTAAAGTATATATTGTGTGTTTGTATTACTTTGCTTGTAATGTATATACATCGAGATGGTAAAGAGAAAGAGAGAAAAATAAAATACCCACTATGTTCGTATGAAACTGTATCTTGCGGTTTTTCTACTTGTGTGAGGGAGTTTTCTCCGTTGTTTTATTTGCATTGGCTAATACACATTAAAGAGATTTGGCATTAGAGCAAAGTCAAATAGCGTTTTATGAAGTAAATGAAAAAACTTTTCCCGCATATGTAGTCGGAGTGTGTGCACCAGTTTAGAAACGGAGTCAATCTATAAAACTACTAAAATAAGGGAAATACTAATCGGAAGCGGGTAGCAACTCTCCCTGTTCTCATTGATGCCGCATATACAGCCATGTTAATCTGATTGCGTTTCGAAACCGAATTTCAATTACACTTTTATCGTTTTGCCTTGTATACCAAATTCTTTTTCATTGCATATAATGGAGCCCAACTGGAAAACATTGATGCAAATGAGAATAGGCACCTATATAGTATATACACTGTACACATATAAATATAATAGACTTAAATTTAACCGCAAAGCTTTTTTGCTTGCACATATTTAATTATTCATTGCAAATAAAAGTTTCCTCCAATGCGCAATGGATGGAAAACAAAATAATAACAACCAAGTTAGAGTGCTTATGGTCGTTTCGTTATACCCTGTGTTCGAAATTATTAAACCGAATCACAAGTACTATAGATATAAATGAACTACTTATCTTTCTTATACAGAAATAATATTAAGTAAACAAGTAATTCATATCAAGGTAAAGTTACATGTACATATGCACTTGTACTGTGAATAATATCTCTGTTTTTATTCTTGTCTATTTTAATATCTCAATTTACCTCAAGTGGATAAATTGGAGCCAAAAGAAAGAAAAAATTGTTGCTTGTGAATGAGACAAAAAGAGATATGCCTCAATAAATATGCTCATGCTAGGCTAAACATGCCACTGCACTTTGTGACTTCGTTTATTTTTATTTTATAGTATACCAATCCATTTGCAATATTTTATAAATATTTTTCGATCCTTTTGTTTATTTATTACAATAATGCGTCGTCAAACCTTTTGTAGAACATACATGTCTCAATACTTGTATACCAAAGCTTTTTTATACCTACAGTTACTATTGATGTTATTATATAGAAGCGATTATTTACGACGTGAAAATGGTGCTGCATAATATCGTGAATTATTCATAAACGATTGAGAAATTGAGGGTATTAGCACATTTGACACTTTCAATAACCGTGATTTGGGTATCTGTTTGGGAGTGCATATCTTTCCTGCATATTATAAAAATAAGTTACAAAAGTACCACAAGAACAATAAATTCTCTACACTGAATCCGGAGAGTTTTACTGTACATTTACTGCAGCTTTAAATTCGCTAGTAGCCTTTTCAACGTCATTAAATCATTTATTATCAAGGAAAGAGAAAGAAGTTATTTGTTACAAGACGCCTCTTCGTCTCTTTCTCAGTAATAAAGAATCATTCAAGCTCATTCATGCTGTCACTGCCCTACTTAGAATTCTTGCGACATAAAATATACAAATATTAATATGGAACTCAGCAGCAGTGTTTAGTGTCAATGTCAGTAATACACGTCCAGTAGAGCCTAGCAGTATTAACCTTGCATGTAAACGACATCATCAAATGCATTTCCATTTTAACCATTACCTACCGTCTCACGTCATCATCGCAGTTCGCTCTGTTACAGAATATAATAAATATTATTAAAAACTCAACATTATTATTATAGTTAACTATACATAAGTACTTCAACTGTCCTCCTACAAGTCTCTAATTATTATTAACGGTTTGTTTCTACAAAGACAACAAAGACCGAAAAGTTACAAAAGACAAAACACTTTATTGATATTAATAATCAAGAAATCTTTCTTTTATAAGTATTTTGAAATTTTGTATCTGTGATGAAAAATACCATGTAAAAAATTGAAAATGCATAAATCGTTTTGCATCTATGGATTACAATGGAGGAAAAAATTTGGCAAAAATTCTTTAAAACATCTTAAAAATCTTTTGCAAAAAATCGGATGAAAATCGCTTGGTATTTTAAACTTATTTCGTCCACGACAATAGACGTATTGTAAGTTTGTGAGATAATAAATAAAAAACCATAAAAATATCATACACTGTGAGTGACTTTTTGATTAGTATATCCGTTTCACAAATGTCATGGTTAATCTTTGGCAAGTTTCGAAATCTTTCAGGTTTCCATGTTGTATTCTTCAAAGATATTTTGTTGCTGAAACATACTTCAGTCTATATCACGTGTTTATATATGTCAAAGTTAGTTTACATGTTTACTACGTGTAACAGTGACTGGTCCAATAACAGAAATTAGTAGATTTATTGTGTTTCGCAAATTAACCCCGGAACCTCATCAACTGCGAACTATTACAGACATTGAGCTGCACAATAAAGAAAGAAAATGAATTTGTGAAAAACTTCCCACTCACTTTATTAAGCATTACTATAAATCAAGTCTAGCACAGCCCATTAATATTGTCGTTATGTACATTATTATTTTCTCTGAATCATATCATACAATAGTGCAACTCTTAATCATGCCGCAGTATAGGAAAGCCTCCTTCTACAGAATAACTATACATATATATGTAATACAAGCCGTGGAAAAAATCTGATAAATAATGAATTTTATGAGGACATAAGTGAAAACGGAATTGGTACAGCGAAACGTAGAAAGTACAAGTATGAAATTATGTTCGTATATATGGCTCATTGTTTACAGCCGGATTCTTTCTGTACAGAAAGTCAAGAGAAATGTGTTACGTAACAGTTGGATGCTCAGTAATGGAAAGTATTTATGCCATTATCCAAAAGCATACAGTATAATATTTTATTATTTTTTACATACAGATACAGCATATAAATTATACTACGCTAAAGGTATATACCACGCAATATAGCTTTGTGCTTGCAATGCAGAAAGATGTACTACATATATATTCACCGACTAACTAATAAATGCACATAGTAGTAGTTTGGGAAAAGCAGTTTTATTTGCTCGGCTATAAACCGTAAAATATTGCATAGGTAAAGCTTGCTCTCCGGTTGTTCTGAGAGTTAGCAAGTCATGACTCATGGTGTGAGTGAGATGTCCATTTCCCTGCCTTAGAGTCAAGTTAGTCCACATAACAAGACTGCTGGAGCCTTGGAGACTACAGCCATTTGTAATGTAACACCACTACACTACTAATACTACTACCAAACCGTAAACCCAATATAATGGCACCACTTCTAGGAAAAGGAGATTTTATTATAACTAGACATTATACACAACTAGAAATACGTAATTGTAGTAAGTACACGCTATTAGTACATGCACAAGGAAACACATCACAAGATACAAGTAATATTCCATCCGAGTATTATGTATAAACCGAAAACGATGACATTGACTCGTATTTCTCACTCTTGAGTACTTGAAAGTAAAGAGCAAACGGGAGAAGAAGAAGAAGAAGCAACAGTAAAACTGTAAAGGACGAATGAGTATTTGATATGATTGTAGACGAGATACATATTGGCAATTACTAATTATACCTTCTCCTCTGATTCCCTCTGTGTGTGAGCTTAAAGTGTGATATAACTGCGGTGCATCATTGATATTAAGAGATTTTCTCAAGTATCAGTCGGTAGTCAACCGAAACGCTTCTTTTCGATGTGTTAAGACATAATGAGATACAATGGGAACCAAATAGCAGTCTGATAAATATATATGCACGTATAGTATACAACATGTTTATATGCACACACTTTTCTACACTTCGTGAAACACTCTACATAGAATACACACACATGTGGGCATAAATGTTACCTCAGTTGTGTTTTGAGTATTAGAGATGGTCGAAGTGGAGCTGTGTAAGTGGAGGGCCTATAATAATGAATGTTACATGGATGTTGAACGAGGACGTCTGTATGTGCTAACATAAGACGAAGTAGTACAGAAAGTACTGGAACTGTGAAAGTAATGTGGGCGAGTGTGTTCTTCTTGCATGATCTGCTTTGGCTATATATTTCTAAATTTATGATGTACAGAGAGGAATTACGTTTCCTTGTTGCAAGGGTGTTAGGAGAATTTCATGGACAATTGAATGGAGACTCGCGATTTGAAGCCGTATACGTATTTAGCTACTTACTGCACACTGCTACACGGAACATATATGCGACGACTAACTAACTTACTCGTAATATCATTCATACTCACAGAGACACAGATATTCTTACCATCATGCAGCTATAGGTACTTATATTTACACATAGAAGTATTACATTTGTACTTACTGTGTGTAATACTCTACATACATTTCTCCAAGCTTGCATTTCTTACACATATGATGTGCAATGCATTACTTTGCTTTATGCATTGTTCCCTGGAAAAAAGTCTTATTCTAATATCATTTTATTTCTGAAACAACTGGTAGTGCTCGGGATTTCATCCATGCAGGGAAAACTGGGAAGCAGAAGCATATACATACACAATTGAAGAATAAGTAGAGTTATAGCATTTTTGCTAAAATAATATGAGCCTGGTAGACTTTGGAGTATAAAAAGTAAAAGTCGAAGTATGTGAATGTTAGTAGCAGAGATTTTGTACTTGTTCGTATTTTTCTTCATGATGATCTTGGTCGTCGTCGTCCTGTTCGTCGTCGTCGTTGTTTGGCCATGGACTACGGGCGAAAGGAGTCGGTATTGAGATAAGGAAGGTTGTTTGGGAGAAAGAGCGTGTGGGATTCAACAGCGTCGATCTGTACAGCTACAGCTCAAATGAGAAAAGCTATGCGCCAATTTTTTTCGGATAAATTCTTCCCGTTGGTATAAAACCGTATTTTCCGGTGAAGAATTCTGATACAAGACTGCGGGACAGCTTCACTCTCTCTCTCTCTCTTCCTCTCTCTCTTTCTCTCTTCCCTGAAACACCGGAAACAGCGTATACATTCCGACAAATATACTACAGCTTCAACGACTTTGCTAAATTACTACCACCACCCTTCCAAATCCAGAATCAGTTGAGACGGACGGACGAAGGACTTTGGTGGTGACTTCGGGAAGAGAAGCTCTTGCTCGCATTCTTCTCTCGTCAGCTCCACTCTCCACAATCAACAAAAGAACCAACAAGCAACGTCAAACCTCTTTTTCGTCACTCACAGCTACCCGGGTGCATTCTTCCTCACCATTTCACTTCTATAACAAAAATCCGCTGACAAACGCCCGGATTTATTTCTACACCAAACAACTCCGCTCGTCTCCTCAATTCTTTATCTCTCGTCAATATTTCTTCATTCAATATCAAATCACAAAGAATCGGAAGCACTTCCTCCAAATCACAAATCCGACTTTCAAACAAAAGAAATTTTAAGAATAGCAAGGATTTCCCACTGAAGGTAACATTAACTATTCCTATATTCATTCACACTCATATACTACATCTCTATCAATAACACACAATCATAATTATTATTAAATAATTTCTAGTCAAGAAATCCATACAAATTAAAATAATACAATAGCAGTGCAAATTGATCATTCGGTTCATTACTCCAATATAATATTACTGGCGTATGTATATGATATCAAATTAGAGTCAAGAATAAGTTAGGTTTGATTAATTACAAAATTGAATAGTTCTTGCATACTTGAATTTACTTTCTCGTATGGAGTTCCTTTGTTTTCTGTATATATTAATAGGTTTTAGAACGGTTCATTAAAACATTGCTTAGATTGAATTAAGGTTTGCATATTGTCTCATCAGAACTCTAATTAGATGATGAATGGGAACACTTGAGTTTAATTTCGCCTGGCACTTTTTCATCAGGCGGAGGAGGAATGTCAGAACAATAGAAAAGTCTCTTTCCTACTACCTATGCCCACACATTCTTTTTTCTGGTCTCTCTTTCTTAGAAATCACACAATGAAATGAAAAACTGCCTAAGATGAGAAAAGAAAAGGTTTTATCATTTTTTCGAGGTCAGTGGTAGAAATAAACTCGTATTTAGTATTTAACACGTATGTCTGACTTCATTGATGAGTGTAAACACATGTAAATGCAATAAATATTTGTATGTGCATGTACTACACATATATATAGATCTTAGAAAAAGAAAGCTTTCAGTATAGAATAAAAGAAAGAAGGAGATGTAATTAAATCCTGAAGAGGCTGAATCCACCTCTTGGAAGTAATAAGGGATTATAGCACTTTTTTAAGCTCATAGTCGGTCGGGAATACTTCGTGAGCAAATATTCCATGATTGTATTTAGTATTCATTCATGCAAGTATATAGTTCTGTTTTCTGCACGCATTTTTTTCATGGTGTAATGCTGCACTGGTTTTGAATGTTATATAATATGATACACGATCACTATAATTATATAGGATATCTTTCTGTAAGGATTGTGTGGTCGCCTGCCCTGGTGGAAACGGCATTTGTAAACTTTTCTGTTCTACGTAGCAAGAAATGAATCAATTTTTTCATTTACAAAAAGGTGCACACTCAAACAAAATTTTCTCTTTGGTCTTTTCATCGTGTTGCTTTATCACCACACGCAATGTGTTGCTCAACCACTGCAAGAAAGAAACAAGTCTTATTCAACACAGGTGTTTCATCCTCTTTCCCAACTTATATCGTCAACTAAACCACCAAAACCACTATATCTAAAATGTTAAAGGGTTTTTGTCAAACCCTTTAACGTCACTAACATAATCCGTCCGTATTCATTCCCATAAATTTGTCGTGTGATCTTTCTAAAAATACTTTCCCAAAAATTAAATAAATAAGGAACCTGCAATGGAGAGTTTCTTTGCGTGGGAATCATATTAATTAAATATCTGACCTTTTATTTTATATTTCTGTATTTATGATATTACCCTTTAACCGGTATATTGTGAAAAATCATTTTAGATATTATTATGCTGTTTGCTGTAGATGAAATAAATAAACATACCTAGGCCCCCTTATTGGTAAAAATCACATTTTTAGGCCCCCTTATGAAATCATTGGTAAAAATCACATTTTGAGAAAAAGTAAATGGGTAAATAATTTGTGTTAATAATATTTAGAAGTGTGTCTAATCGTATATCCCAGCTGAGTAATTTGTATTTGCAATATAATTTGGAAAATATATAGCCATATAATTGATTGAAGGATAAGAAGTTAGAATCTGGAGCGCAATGCTCGTTCATTCGAAGAAGCATCATGTCTTGTCTAGAATAAGAATAAATGACGCACACATTTTTTGTTGAAAGTAGCAAACTTTTAGTTGGCCATTTCTTATAGAGTCGATAAAAATTAGGGAGTGCTGTCACACACGTAAAACTTGCTGTACGAAATTCCACGTACATTTCCAAGCCGTGTATAAGATGACGGATATTGCCGAGTAGAGTCATGTTGTGTTTATTTGATCTTCTGCTGTTAATTGAAGCCATGTACATGTTTGTAATAGTGAAGAAGATTTCATTGCCCTCGGTGCACTTTTCAGATTTATTGCGACTTAATATTCAACACGGTATGGGATAAGTGTCCAGTTGAATCTTCACATGACAAATTTTATGGCAAATGTACTGTTTTTAAAACACAAGGCCTGTTTGGTTTATCTGGAAGTGTCTTTATGTTTAGAAACCCCAAACTATGCAACTTATATGGGTTAAGCAGACCCATATAAGATCAAACTCAAAGTTTGTATCCTTAATAAATCATCTCCGACATGAAGTCAAAATTCAACCTTATTTAAGTGAGCATCAATCAATTCGGAAGACACAATGATAGTTTTTCGCATTAACACTGAAACCCCCATTAGTCTATAACAAAGCTGTACATATTCTTGGAAATAATAACTAATATCATTTTTGATAACACCCAACCCATCAATCAATTAAACTATTAAAGTATTGTTACGGCATAGGACAAAAATTATTCATTATTTATCAGTTTACTCCACTTCTTACCTTTTAACCTAAATCGAGGGTTTTCATTAATTAGAATGACGCATTAAAATATATTGTTTATTACTTTCTCCAGCTAAATGCAGGGGACTGCCTAATGCCGCTTGAAGTCATGCTCAGAAATATTTTTAGTGGAATACAAAATATAAGGCCTTATCCTTACTACTATAGTGAGTGTAATTGTTATGTACAATTGATTCCACTAATCGTAGCGATTGGTTTGTTTGTAGTAGTTGCTGTTGCAATATATAAAACAGACTTACCTACTTTCACTCATGTATTGCTGAACGTCTCACGTTGCCCATCATGTGAATGAATAGATGGTAAAATTGTGATTGTAATTGCGGTCTCAGTCTCACAGGCGCAAAATAATCCGTCCACATGCAGCTACTGTTACACTTTAAACCAGCGTCCGGCAAATAAAAAGTAATGGAGACATAAGGTGGTGTCTAGTTTTCCGGTTGCCTGTCAATGGCCACATTATATATTGAGCGATTTTAGTTCATTACTTGAAAAACAACACAGAATCATACTAGCGCTAATCTAACCCTGTCTTATTATTTAACCAATCGATTTATATTCTTGTTTCCGTCTTTTGGTGAAGAGCAGCGAAACGTTTTTGTTGCTGATTTTGTTATTACACCTATAGATAAAGACTGTTCATGCAAATGACCATAATATTTGACACGTAAATGAACGTATACGAATTTTACATTATTTTCGACTTTTTTCAACTAAAAACCAACAATCTTGGCAAGACTTATTGTTATACTCATTAAAAATTGATGAGCCCATGATGTCAATATGTCTCAATATTCACAGAACAAGAAAATGAAGCATTTACCTGGATGATTTAGATATCCAATAATTAATGTTACACTTATGTTGCAGAATGTAACGAAAAATTGATTGTTTGGTATAATTAGGGAAACAATTGAGACGGAGAGAATAAGAAAGAACGTTGTGCCAGTGTAAAAAGAACGGGAAAGGAGAATTTATTATTAGAGATTTGTTTCTTTTGTTTTATGGGTTGTAAGGAAATGCATAGAAACGGGACGACAAATATCTTGTGCTTTTTCGTGAAAGGAAAGGATGGCCTAATTATATTTATAATTTATTCACCACAAATAAACACGGGAAAGCTAACAATGAGAGGACTGAAGGCAGGGTGAACGGCACAGAGTGCGTTAAAATAGATTTCACTCCTTTCACAACACGCCAAATGAAATGACGTTTTATTACTATCTCATTCCTGTGTGTTGATTGATCTCAATGACGCAGAAATGTTGTGTGACTGAGGGATGGGTTTGTTTGGATTGCTCCTCTTGGGAATTACTTTCTCCTTTACAAATCTAATCTTTTCTCCACAATATAATTCCGCCTCCTCCTCTGCAACACACATCACAACAGCTAAAACATTTCCCCGTTTCTCAAAACTAAAATCACTACAACAACCAAACCACTGTGAAATCAATGAACTTATAGGACCATTCATAAACTACGGTTTTCTACATACACCATTTTCCAGCATCACAATTTATACTTCACTTTCTCTCCGTAATCTCGGACATTAATAAATAATTATGGATTAAATTCCATGTACATACAATTTATTTATGGACGAGTTTATATATTTGCAATTTGAGATCTGAAGAGTAGAATGGTTTCAAAAGGAATTTTTGTTTTATTAGACTCCAGTCTGGATTAGTTTTCATAACAATTGCCCATGCATGGAAAATCTTCCAAACGTCACCCGAAGCAAAATCGAGCGTCATCCGGACAAGACTGTGGGCTTTCGACCCACAGTATGATCCGGGTGACCGTTGCTTTAAAATTTGGTGGCTCGTAAAGGACTAGTGACACCGATCTGTCGTCTTCGGTCACCGATCGATGTCACACGTCCTCCGCGTCACCCAACACACGTCACCCAGCTCCCCGCGTCACCCAAAGCTGCTTCTGGAAGATTTTCCAGGTATGCCTTTCCTACAACATCACAACATCAGTATGTGGCAGTTGTAAAAATGAAGGGAAATTATTGAGAACTTTTTAAGTATTCTCTTAAAATTAACGAATCTCAACACGTCAGAAGTATTTGGTTCCTATCTGCAGTATGCGGCATCGTTCTTTCTACGTCATTCGATTTTTTTACTAGTCGTTGTGAGAATGTGGGTTTTGTTAACTATATAGTGCCTTAATCTCCATTATCGAATGTCTACATATTGTTCGATACTTTCTTTGCCAACTCATAATAAGATTTTTTCATCAAGAATCCGAATTAATATTTTGTGTGGGTATTACCTTAATTAAATATTACTCTGAAAAGTTTGTCTTGCAAGTTCGGGAGACTTGTTATAAAATTAAAAAAGTCTTATGAGATTATTGATCAATCTTTATACATATCGTTAACATATGATATTAATGACTAATAAGCATCACAGCGAGTTGAGACGTAGAAATAAAATGTAATGTAATGATGCTAATAAGTTTCAAGCTGTATTTTATTATTACTTTATACTTATTAGCAGGTAGCAGGTACAGTTGCTGTGAATGCACGGAAAACGAAACCTAATGCACATACTCCTCATATTTTATCATGTTGGATTCATTCAGTCTATCAATAATGTAATCCACCACTTCTTTTTCTCACAAGAAGAATTTATGTCCAATGTGATTCGGTTAACTGAAGAAGTGAAATAAATGTAGGTATTATAAGATATTATGATTCGTGAAATATTCGCTGAAATATTTGACAGGTACATGATTTTCTTGTGGAAATAAATAAATGATAAGCAACAAGAATGTATATTTTTACATCGTGTGAAACTTGAAATCACAGGATGTAATTATTTCCTTTTGTTTCAAAAGGAAAAAAAATAGTGTTTTAAAATCGGCAGAATATTTAAGTGGATTAATTCCTTACAGACATACTATACGAAATCAGCTAAAAATAGTTACTCTGTTTTTAGTCAATATAATTGTTTGTATGTATTTTCTGTTTCCCAATAGAAGCAGATATGACGCGGATTGCTATTTTTCTTTGGCTCGGGGTGTCTATGACGCTTTTTTCTCTCCTGGCGTCTTCGAATGCTCTTCCGTTCTACCCTTCAGTGTACAGCAATACCAAGTAAGATGCTCTTCCATAAAATAAAGTTTATTTTTTATGTAAATGAACTCTTTTGGCAATATGTAGAAATATAAACACAATTTACTCTAATTGTAAGAAAGTCATACATGCAACTACACACCATATTAATTCTGGTACACCCTCTCACAACAAAATATTTTGACACAAACAAAATATCTCCAAATGGTTTAGAAAAGCAGTAATAATATTCATTCTCGACAACAATAACCTACGCAATGTGGAATTCTGTGATTTCCACAATAAAGTGAGCATGAGAGAGATAAGTAGCTCTTAGAAAGGAATTCGAAGTTTTTGCAGAGTGGTGTGCGTGTGTACTACTGGACTACTTACCCTCGAATTGCGGTATTCATCCGAACAATTCGTCGTCTCGAATGAGAAAGACTAGCCAGGACGAAAGCCTGGCGAGTTTTCAGTTTGCAGCCTTCACAATGACATTTGAATGTATCTGCACACCAAATCGGAAAATGATTTAGGAAATTCCTAATACTCACAATCTTAAATTGCAGGCTTTCCTTTCTTTAGCAAAAGCGGTTCTATATTTACACCAAACATTACTGTACTAGTATCCTAAATAATGTTCATAACTACAACACTCCGCAGAGTGATTTATAGCCACAGCAATTTCTGTCCTATGTTCATCATCGTGTGGAATATAAATGTCTTCTCCGAAAAATACTGTCCTTAAACACAAAAATGTTTAAAGCGTCTTCACTGTAGGAGATGCATACTTACCTACTTTAGCATGTAGTACAGGGGTTCTAAAATTAAATGCATTTTAAGGCTCGGGTTTTGGATCAAATGTAAAAATTAGGGACAGTCGCTGTGGGTTGCAAGAAATAAGAAAAGAATAATAAGTATTATTTTCTGAAATAAAACAGTTTTCAAATCCTACTTTTTTGTCATTTTCTTGTCCGTTTGGAATAATATGATAAAGTTGAATTTCACCTGTTTAGATTAGATTTTATCGTTGGTTTTTGTTTTATTTTATGGCACATGGCATAAGTTAATACGATGGAATGCAAGATACAGTGACGACAGTGAATCTCACTTACTTATTTGTATTCTAGAATTGCATTACACTTTCTATGATTTGATAATTAAATTTGGTTTTCCAGCTAATTCTCTTAAACATCGGTAACCATGCTAGATTTCAGTATTATTTGACGCAGAGTAGGTAGTAAATAAATATAAATCATAATTATCTATTATTGTCATTTTTACGATTACAGGAATAAAGATTTCTTGGTGGAAATAGAGGATTCGGATGCAGTTTTGGAAATGCTAGCCAAATTGGGACAAAGCATTCTGAAAGCCCAGCATGAAGGAACAAAGTAATTCATTCAAGTTTTATCGCTTCAGCGAACGATTTAGAATAATAATTTATTTCATATGCTTTTTAGCTTGCACATTTAAAATTCGCAGCATATGATTTACGATCTCTAATTTTTACTGCGCCTACAAATTTAAATACGAAAGGTACATAAGTACGGATGTATTTTAAATCCGTTATTAAATTCCTTATTCAGTAAATTCCAGATGGCCCTTATTTCTTCTTTAATTAGTAATAAGTTTTTTAAGCTTTGAAGTTAAATAAGCACATCAGTAAAGAAATTGAGGCACAATTCTTTACTGAAAGACTCCATTACTAATTATAAACTGATTGAGTCATAACTTTTAATCAAACTCATAATGTTGCTAGGCCCACACAGACATACTAAGACTAAGATTAAATCCTTGGTACGATTTCCTTAAGGTTTGTAGCAAAGGATAATTATTAATGGTTGAATTCACCTTGGAGTTCTGTATCTGGAGTAGGGAGAAAGAAATCTCTATATGACTTCAACCACAAACTTTTTTAGTCAGTCTCTTCTAACAATTTGTAGTAAGGATTTCTACTAGATTCTATATAGATTCCTTAAAGATGCAGATATTTTGCTGAATTACGGTTCATTACCGTTGGAAGGTGTTCACACAGTTAGTAAATACCCTGTACATCGCAAATATGTGTGCGCGGAAAGAAAAAGTTATGAAAGGAGTCAGAGAGTTTGATTAAACATTCAACTGCAGTTATTCATTCCATCTCACTAATATCATTTTTAAACAAAATACAGATGAGTCATTTATGTGGCTACAAATCCAAACTGATGAATAGAGTCTAAAAATATCTAAAACGGAACCTTAGCTTTTGCTTGCAAGAGGAAAAAATTAAACTACCTTCATAATTCACCATGATACTTTCTAACCCCCTAAAAACGATTTAATCCTTCGGTTGTGGATACAGTTAACATCAGGGACGTATATCTTCGTATGGCTCACCGGGCTTGAGCCTTCCCCCCCCCCCCCACCCCCCCCCCCCCCTAGATTCGGGAAATTAAAGGGATTGTTTGACAAAATCGGCGAGGGCCGAAAATTACACCGAAAAATATGCCGGTTAGCATAGTGATGAAATGCCCAACGACACTATCTATGTAAAAGTAGTAGAGAGTATTGCAAGTGAGACTATACGTTGTAAGTTCCGATTTAAACATTGAATGGGATGCCGGATGGGGCAACTTGGCAAATTGCCTACCGGTTGCCAAAGCGCAAAGCAAAGCATTAGGTGAAGTGAAGGGTGTAGTATACACAAGCGACAAACGGGAATATCGGAATGCCTATAACCTACACACATCGTTTTACGTTACAAAATCGCGTTCATTTCATTTTAGTAGTCATCCCACTTGCCACAGCTACTCCACAGTTTTTTATTAACCGGATATTGAAAATTATGTATTCCTGACAATATTTGTGCGATTTCAACATAGAGCCAAAAACCAACAATACTTTACTTACTTACTGTCGTGTCCTGTCATAAACTGTCAACGGATTGAAATGAATGAATAATGCATAGAAATCACATCGGCGGAGTAGGAACATTTTGAGGACGGACGCCACAGCTGCATATTAATGGCATCAACAGGAATCAGGACTAGATGTCTCACAGTTCTCCATATTATTATCATTAGTATTTGTAATCTGCAGTCAGCATCCATACTGTCATACTTACTCAAAAACTAAACTCATAGCTAAATCTCCAGACTAGCCAGACATACCTCATTCGCTTTCCCGAAAAACCGTTTTTCCTTATCAGTAGTGTTTATTTACTGTATGTGTTACTATTCGGCAGTTTTACCCGTACAATTAAATTGCCGGCGTTTTAGTACAAATTCCTTTTCTCAATAACACAAAACAAAAATTCCACAAAAAATTTTAAACAAAATTCACAAAAAAATTGAACTCGGAAAAACAGGATTGTAAAAATGAAGCAGATAAGTCTGTATTTATTAAAGGAGTGTTTAAAATATGTAAGATAAGGTTTAGAGGCCTTAATGAATTTTTGTTTTGCATTGCAGTTCTAAGCGAGGATTGGATTTAGGACTGGGACGAGGGTTTTCCGGAAGTCAAGCTGCGAAGCATTTGATGGGGTTAGCGGCAGCGAACTTTGCGTCAGGCCCTGGGAAGAGGAAGCGTGGGGAAGAATTGAAAAGCATAAATTTCCGTTATGTGAGCCCAGATATCAGTGATATCCCAATTCAAGACACAAACGCCGAGTGGATACTGACAAATTCAAATAGGCAGTAGAGTCTACAGGAACCCACAACAATAATTTAGTTTTTATCTGCAGAGATAATAAAATATTCTCAATGGCTTTCACAAAATAATAATTCCCCGTCAACTCATTAATTAAATCCACTTCTTCATCTTCTATGTCAAAATCCATCACAACTTTATTCATTCGTTCCTCACTCACAGTCACACTCACACAACCACAGAAATATATATAACATTATTATACGTATTCATGCAATATTACAAAGAATAGATTGATGTTAAGTGTTATAAATTATATTGTCATATTAAAACCTTATCCTTGTACTAGAAATGTAGGAATATTCTAATTATTCTAATTCTAATTCTACACACATGACGTATGAACCGGGTGATGCGGCTGGTGGGGGCATTGTGGTTGCATTTGGTGCTGCTGGAGCTGAGCATCGTAAATATACATAATTATTACGTGTAGAAATGTAGGATAATTAAATGTGTGTATTGTCTGCATATATGTTAAGGATCTACTACTATCTGTAATATATATCGTAAGGAAATGTTTTCACTTTATTCAAGTTTAAATAATATTTATTGTGCCAAAAGTAGAATCCTCCTGTATAGTCCCATTCTCACATTATTATAATATTATTGAAGCTTCTTCTTCAGTGTATTCAATATTTTCTGAATGGTTCTATAAAATGCACTAATATTGCACGTGATGATTTAGCAAAGTCTCATATTTTTATGTTTTTCAGTGTTCAATCCCTCTGATAAGTAGTAAAATATTTTTAGAGGTCAGATTGTACAATAATTCCTGCACTGTATCATTTTCGAAGTTAGTGTAATTACTGTGTTGTCTCAGCCTATAGTCATTTAGTAATATTATGCTACAACACTTGAAATGAATAAAAATTGTGCACACTAATCATTGCATCATTATAGTTTTTGTTAATAATTCAATAAATGTCACGCCTAAAGTAATTTGCTGGTCTTGTGCAATAAAATTAATTTCGATCATATTTCGTTGGAACAAATAAATAATTCAGCATATTTCTTAGATCAGAACATGAGAAAAAATATGAGCACGTACTATACATACAAGATAATTTAACATTTCCGTCAATCAAAAAAAAATTGTGTACAACTCACAAAAAACAGGCTTAACTCTTTTCGCAGAATCTATATGGTCCTCTATAATCATTTAAATACGCCATGGGTCAGATTGGTCATCAACACAGTATTTAATAGGTTTCCACGCTATATAAACTTAATCTATCTATCTTAATCTATCGTACTGATGTAAGCATTAGTACGATTGTGAAATTATTGCAAGTTGATATCACGATACACCTGTAATACCTCTGTGAGTACATTTATTTTTATTTATTCCGTATCGATTTGTGACGTGATAAACCAACGTTATTGCTTCCAAAGTACTACAAAGAATGTGTATTTTACTTGCCTATAATAGGTAAGTTAGAACACCGGATGTTTCCACATTGCAATCATAAATAAATGATAATAAGAAAAAACATTCTGTCACAGAAATTGTGCGGTATTGCTTGCTCATTTTATGCAACATGAATTATTTATTATTTATTTCGTCGATCTAATAAATCTCATTTCAGAAAAATCATATTTTATTACGATATCCTTTGAAGTTCTTTTAAAACATTTATTGAGGTTTAATGCAGTTAAACCAAATGTATAATCAAATGAGTTTTGCGACAGAATTCATTTCTGAAGCTCAGAATACACGAAAAGACACAGTACGCAAAGAAAATTCTACCACAGCAACTGCGCTTGGAAAGGAATCAAGTGCGCCATGATATTACTCACGTTACTCATGCCTTGCCATCTACTCAGTCTTAAATATCATTATTTCAACATCACCATCTCTTCCATTCATTTTCTTTCTTACAATACAATTACATATTTATGCATGGAGATTATGCACTTATGCACACAGAATTTTTATGCATTCAGACTGTAAATAATATATTCATTCAGACTACAAAGAATTTATGCATTCAGATTACAAAGATTTTATGCTATCATGACCACCCATTCTCCTTCCACGCCCATGTGAGAGCTGATTTGTCGCATTGGTGAACAAAAATTATTTTTGACAAAGATTAACTCTCAAAATTTTTTTAACCCCAAACTTAATAAGCAATTAATACAGTACATACATGTGAAAAGATACGTAATCGAAAGTTACATTAAAACCATCATAATAATGAACCATACGCATAAGCAACGCATACTTTCTTTTGTTGGGTTCACAAAATCTTTGCGAGGACGCGTTTCATCGGTGAATGTTTTCATAGAGGATTTTCTTACGTATTGTGCCCAAAACCGACAATTATTGCGTCAACAGGGCAATCGTATGACATTTTTAGATTATAAAAATGCTGTAAGGGCTTTTTAGGAAAAATAACGCTACTATACATTTCACTGAGACGTCTCCTCCGGATCTTGAAGTTAAAATATGCACTAGGCATGTTCACGATGATTCCTATTGATTTAATATTCTTAGGTGCTGTATTAAAATTCTATTTCCGGTAAAATTATTGGTAAATAATATATTCAGAGGAAACATGGTGTAAAAAGCATGAAATAATTTATACACAGTACACTTTCTAAGATATTCTTTCTAGTATATAAATTATATAATCTTTAGTATTAGACAAATTGTAGATTTGCATTATCTAGGCAATTCCAATGCATTTTTCCATACCAATTCCATTTCCCGTGGATTGTTACTGATTCTCAAAATGTATGTACTTAATTAAAATGTTATTTGAAATTTAGGAGATTGTCTACCACACAAAAAGGAATGGAAAAGATGAAGGAACCGAAATTATTGTCGGATGATCAACTTGAAGATTTAATGTAGGTATTTCCAACTTTAATGAAAGATTAGGTGGAGGATCCAGAAATGAAAGATATGGAAGAGACCAATCGGTGGTTTTCAAGGGTGCTGCAGTATAACGTAACACAAGGGAAGCTTAATTGGTGAGTACGCACTGAAATAATTTGTTTTAAATATATAGGTAACATATAAGTAAGTACTTACCTTACCTACACCGATAAAAAATTTACGTAATTGAGTTAAAAAAAATATCTCTGGACTGGAAAGTCGAATTGAAAATTCGACTTTCCAGTCCAGAGATATCATTGAATCATTAAAATTATAGTTACATCTTCAAAGATAAACCATGATTTTTAGGCTTTTCTATTGTTTCGGATTCCTTTTTCACAATGCATTCAATGAGGCTGAATTAGTGATTTCTATCAGCACTCATCCTTAAGTGCATGAATAAATTTCTCACCTCTTCCGCAGAACTACCAAAAAATATAATTGTATTAATTATTATTATGGCCAGTCAAAATGGCGATATTAATGCATTTTGATTGTGAAATGATTTCTTTTTCAGTGGTTTGACCACCGCCATAGCGTATCGCTGTATGGCTGAGGAATTGACAGATGCAAATGTGAGACTATCTTATATACTATACTGGGGTGGTATCTTGAATTAGTACGTGTCTTAATCTGTTAGTCTGGTTTGGATATATTTTTAATTACAGAAGCGCAATATTATGATATAACTAACAAAGCCGAAGTAAGGTTATCTAAAATTTTATTTCCAAACATGTATCTTTTCTACACATTTTTAGAGTAAAGCTGTCTTTTTGGTATACGATGATATAATTATAATGGATGTTTCTGACACACATCTATGGAAACCATGTTGCATGTTTGCATAAACCATGTTATGTTATGCAAAATGCAACATTATGTAAAATAAATAAAAATGTTTAAGTCGCTCATCATACAATCCTGTTATTAACTTCATTTATTCTGTATAAAACATTTATTAGTAGCTTTTAACGGTAGATTTAAATAGTGGTGATCATTATGCTGGCTAAAAGGATTGGGTCGGCTTTTTCCGGCCCAACAAAACCCAAACCCCAGTTCTAGAATCACAATGCCAACCCAAAGAGAAAACCAAACGATAACCCAATCCAACCCGAAGTCACACCAAACCCCGGTAACCCAATACAAATGGTTTGGTGTGGTTTCGCGTTGGACTAATAAATTTTGTACTTATATTATTGCAAATAATGTATTTTTATATTATCATAAACATTAGCTCGTTAATTCATCTCATTAACTCGTTAAATTCATCGACTGTGAAACATTTTTAATTTGATGATCATATACGAGTCCTTGCGAGTAACATTATTTTGTTGTGTTGTAAATCTTGATACGAAATTACGAACTGAAATGCCTCTGCTTTTGGTTAAGCAATGTTGAAAATTTAGTTGACGTCAACACTTGACAACCACCCCCACCCCGGCCACCCCTATGTCAACTTGTGTCAATATTCATTGAGACTTTGAGACCCCACCCCCTAGCTGTTGAAGTAATAATATTATGCATACATCCATAGTTTTGCCGTATCTAAATTCGACTTCTACATGTATTTGCAATATTCAGCAAGTAGTTGGGTTGTTCGGATATCTAAAAGCTTATGAGTAATTTGTACATTGTAAACAATCAGAGAAACTTTCAATAAAAACAGATGTTTAAATTTCATTTTAATTTTAATACTACTCAATTGCCAGCAAGGGCATACCCAGGATTCTATTGGTGGGGGCACACAATAAATTTAGTGCAAAAGAGTCCCATATTCACGCATAGCGGGAAAATTTATTGCAAATTTAAGTCAAAATAAGCCAAAAATCTGTAAATTCAAAATTTGTGCTATTTTTTTGCCCTTTTCCGGAATTTGGGGAGGGCACGTTCGCCCCCTCCCGGTACATCCTTGAGTGCCTGCATTTATTACTGTTTGATTTTGATTGAGCTTGCCATGGGGCGTGGCGTGAGTGTAATGCCACGCACGCGCACAATATCTTCTGCACACTCGATTGGGGTTTCTCGGATTGGCGCCTACATTACTGCAGCATTGCAGCCGGAGCCGGGCTGGCTGCAGCGGCTGCACGCTGCCTCCGTAAGGAAAACAGAACTCAACGAGGCTCACCTCACAGTTAGAGTGGATTGGCTCTAATAGTGCAGGGGTTAATCAGTCAACCATTGTTGTAGACTCAAACTGCCGTGACTGCCGTCCCTGAAACTCAACTAACCATCATCATCATCTCTAATTTATTCACTTGTTCCTTGTTTTTTATTACTTCATCTTTTTACGCTGTGCAACTTTGGCTTAGGCACATTTTTGACATAGGAGTGCATCATCAAATCAACAATCAGCAATCAATCCTTCAATCTGCTGCCAAACACTGACAATTGTGACAACTGATAGCTTTAGTAACGTAAGTACCCACAAAACACAAATTAAATAACCTGCAACCTTATCCCATATATTTATTATATTCGCCACATTAAATTATGAATTATTAACAACTGACAACTGATTATTGTCAGTCACTCAATAATTAGTCAGTTTCTGAAAGTTGTAAAACATCGTTCTTCGTTTCGTACGAGCAATGATGAATGAGCACTTTCAGTTGTGACATAAACTTCGCTTTCTGACAGCAGGTTATTCATTTGTAATGACTGACACATGGACACCAAACAGCTATAATATATGATGAAGGGCCGTCATGTCGGCTATTAGAAAATCCTTCAAGTAACCTGCTTTCGAAAACGAAGTTTATTTCAAAATTATGTATTAAATTGACCTTACATTCAACATTCAGTCTGTTTTGTGAATTTTCGGTTCGATTTCACTTTTGTTCTGTCAGATAATTTTCGTATCTTCCATTGGTGTTAACAGTCAAACGTAGAAGAAATCATGATGCCTTGTAACGAGAACGACATCGAAATAATCGACATGTCTAATGATTCTTCTGATTCAGAAGAGAATGAAATGATCAGAAATACATACCAAGAAGAGGCCCGTCAATTGATAATAGAGTAATATTTTCCATAATATTATGATGGTTTGAAGATGATGACAGAATTTGTGTAGAGTTGTTTGTGTTTACATTCCTCATTAATGGTTGTCTTCATTTTATCTACAGGCAAAGCAAGTATTTTGCCAGGAAAGGCAGGAAGTTATTTCGTACGGGCCAATACCAACAAGGGCTTAGTGCCTATAATTCCGCTCTTAGTGAGTTACCTGTTTACTAATTCACATTATGTTTAATCAATTAAATGAAAGTATATTAATTATACCTACTGCAAAACTGAGTGTTCAGTAGTGGTAGAGTCATCAACTGCAATGGATTTCTGTAATGTACTTGCAAATTGAGGCATGTACTTTTTAACTTTTTATTTCTCATAATCTATTTTTTTAAAGAAGAGTCCAATCCTCCGCAAAAGAGAAATATTCGAGAGTTGTGTATTTTGACAAATTATTGTTGTAAAAGTATTTTTATACATTTTCAAAATCCCCTATGTACAGCATCATTTAAAATTAATAGACAATACTCAACACAACAATCAATCAACCATTTAACATAAGATTTCAAATTTTGTAATGGTAGTAAAAACTTACTATTGCAGTTGCTTCATCTCAATTAAAATGAATTGATAACACTTTCTTAAAAATTATGTGACATTCTGAGTTCCCCGACAGTTCGGTATTTGGGTATTCTGAATACCGAAGGCTCTTTAACATGGGGAACACCTAAGCCAATTATATCTGCAGTCTACCACCCACTAAAACACAAAGGGGCGTCCACCCACCCCACTCCTTATGCAATTT
>JABASD010002996.1:0-22539 GCA_019776165.1 Pogonognathellus flavescens
TTATTTTCCTGAATATCATATTATTATTATTAATTACTTGTTTCAGTTATTTCATGATATCCAATAAATACTTTTCTTGACAGCTTTTCATAATAATGTGAACCATTAAGGTATGGGTATCATCGTTATCGTTTAAGCGTTACCAAGTTTTATCTACTTTAATTCATAAGTTTCATGCGTAAGTCTGCAAGCAGTAATGATATTTGATGACACATTTTTTGTGTTATACTATCAACTATCAATAAACTTGCTTCAACTTATTTTTGATCATGATCAGAGAAATTATATTGTATAATTCATATTACTATTGTATCATTATTGTCTTTTGGTTTACAATACAAACGAGCACATCACAGACAGGTATAAACATTCTTCGCTGTCATTCCAAATCTAAACTATTCCAATCATCATAGTGTGTAAGAGTACCCAAAAGTAAATAATGATGACAATTAATGACTGCATTTATGTACTTCCCTGAATATACACGATACCATGACTTTTTCCCTTGACACTTTGAAATTCTGTTTCATTAACTAATTATTGTCATTCACACATTCATATTATAATAATAGTACAAATTCATTTCCAATCTCTCAAAGCTCTGTTTCAATTGTTTTTCAATTACAATCTGAAGACAGGTTAAATTGACGTAATTATAAATTAATATTAGAAATATTTAATTAAATGTTACACGTAATTATGTATGAATTCATTATAAGATCATACAAATAGAGATACAAACATTTAACTGAGGCCAGCCTATTACATATAATATGCCACACTTTGCGATGCGCATTCGAAGTGTATTTACTTAATTGCTAGTTTATATAGGTATTGTGATTTATAGTTAAGGTACACAATTGATTTTGCCATTATAACATTTTACACAGAGTTTTAAACATAATTTGACACTAATTTGCTAATAGTAAAGTCAGTAGTACCATATCATGATATCATTCTATGTATTTAGCATAATATTGTTCTTATACAGACACTAATTACTAATTACTATACATAATTTTTACAAATCGTATTAAATGTAGGTACTTTAGTTATTTCAATGTAACTAAATACAATTGTAATGGTATGTGTACGATGATGTGATTTAACTCTACGAAATAATCATTGCAATTTATTAAACATTCTCACTTTGAAACCGTAATTGTAATGCACAGGGTGAATGCTTATTATACCAATACTAAAATCAGTTGTTGCAAATTACATAACACTCACATATTTAAAGACTTTTGAAATACAAATTGACATATACAGCATTCAATGTCCTATAACTCAAACGAATTGTACAGTTTTGAGCACATTTCTTAATACATAGAAATGGTAATCTTAAAGTAATTGGGTGGTTGGATATTATGATAATATTTAAACTCATTTGCTAGATAAGAGCTAAATAAGAAATGCTAATATAAATTTTGTTCAGATTTTCATGCTCGCAAAACTACGACTAGATAATTCATATCAAGTCCTACCACATTATGATCTTTCTCTAAAGAACAATCATAAGTTATAGGAAAGCTATAATAATTATTGTAATTAGATTATTGGCGGAGGTAACGAAACGAACGTGGTGGAAATTATATGAGGAACCAATTTGTATTGTAATTGCTGTAGGCGGCTGGTTGTTGAGATGCTTGGGTTACCCACCTCCATTGTTGACAAGGGTTGGTGTAATTTTGATTCAAATTGGACCCGGAAGTAGAAGAGTGGGGAGGATGAGCCGAAGTGGTCAACTACACAGTACATATATTCATATAAGTTTTCGAGAAAATTGTAATTATTGTTTTTTGTCGATATTGGCTAATTGAAGCTAGGGAGGGGGTAACTGGTAAGCATGGTAGATAAGCATTTTGGGCGAAAGCGTAAGCAGGTTGGCAATTAATATCCATAATATACCGGTTGGTAGGTTTGGTACTGATTTGGATTCGGAAAGTAGTAGACAGGTCCGGAAGATTGAGGAGCAGCTCCTGCAGTTGTGTAGTACTGTTGAGGTGGAACATGACCAGCGGACAAAGACAAGTTTCCTGCTGGAGTGTAAGGAGCTGGTTGAGCATAAAAAGGATCTTGAATTGGAGCTGGTTGCGAATAGAATTGAGTCGCTTGAGCCTGAGAGAAATAATACGATGTTCCCGCAAACGATGGAGGAGAAATAGGTTCCAGGGCATTCCCATAAGGAATTTCTGCTCGAATCGTCGGCTGCAAAAATAAATAAATAAATAAATTATTTGCAATTTTATTCATGTCAAAATTCATTGTAGCATATTTGATTAAGGTTTTAAGCTTTAATTACTACTATTTTAAAGACTCACTTGGCACATCGGGGCATTAGTGAATTCAGAGTAAGCTACTTGCTTCTTGACAGCGGGGGCGATATTTAATCGACGTTCCCGAAGAATAATGGGATCCATTTCCTATATACAAGAATAACCTTTATAACATCACTCGCGATAAATGTGTAATTGTAAAGGCAATCAAAAATGGCAATTTCTCTTTTACAATATATTTCGGGGTACCTTATTTGTAACAGCAATGTAAAGCCTCTTAGCCTCCTCTTCAGTCTCAAAAGTGACGAAACCGTAGCCTTTGGAGACGCCGGCTCGATCCATGATGATTTTGGTGCCTCGGACAGTACCGAATTGAGTGAACAATTGATGTAACTCATCCTCAGTAGTGTGACTTGAGATACCACCCACAAATATTCGATTTGGGACTAAAGTCCCGTACTTTGGAGCAGCTAGACCAAACATATCGATTCTTTGAAGACTGGCTTCACTTCCTTCCCGACTCGTGTCTCTTGGTGTGGACGAGGTCATCTGTCCAGAGAATGCACTCTGATTCATCGAGTCACTCTCACTTGTTTTATTCGAATTTATTCCTGACTGAGATTTTGAGCTTACACTTTCATCAGTAATTTCTTCGTGTCCGTTCAACTCACCGTCCGCATTCATTTCAACCAAAATAGGAGATGTTGCATCTCTCACGCAGGACTAACCATAAAAAGTTCACACAATTATTGTTATATAATATTAATTCAATGTACAAAATAACACAACATGAATGACTAAAGCTTAACAAACATATTCCAAAAATTAGTAACTGCAAAGGTTTACCATATTAACTTTAAAAGGACTTCTTTATTCAAAACAACCCTTGTCAATCGATCCACGTCACAGGTCACTGTCACAAGTCCAAGAAATCAATATTGGATTCTTCTGCGTCAAAAGATTCAACAAATTATAAAACATCACCAATAAATAACAGATTATTGTCTAAACTTCATATTTCTTCACTGACAAGTGCAAACAGATTCAAAGATGTTTCGAGAAGCTTTAACATTTAAGCAAACAAACTGATAAACGTGTGTGACAATAATAGAACCAGTAAATTCATTAGCTATGCAGTAAGTAACTCAGTGTTTTACAAGTCCTTTCGGTACAAGCTTTGCGTTTAGTAAGCTACTACGAATACGAACTACAACTAGGTACATAATGTGAATGTATTTTATCCGTCTTGATTTGATTCATCTGCAGGTAATGAGAATCAGACCTGCCTCTCTAATTGAAAGGTTAAACTGTCTGTCTAGGACAATGTTAGCCTGTCTGGTTCTTCCTGAGTTAAACTGTTAGAGGAAATTACAGGATATGCAGGGATGTCAGTCAGGTATGTGAAAACTAATGAGACAAACGCCATTGGTAAGGGGATAATCTTTAACACGACCAGACCTCATTACTATAAAATGAAAAATCAAAGTTGTTACACACAAATACAGACAGGCAGATATTGAATTGTTTTCAACTCGAGTGGTTATTTATAAACGTAACAGAAATGCAAATTGAGCGAGTAAAACTTAAGACAAGGTATCAATGAAACTTGCTATAAGACTGCTTATGTACTTAAAGTCTATTTGATTGGCCATCTTCTTATGTAGTGATCATACTACTTATAAGGCGGAAGGTAATCTATAAGTACATAGGATTTTGCAACGTTATACCTGAACTGCAACAAACAGAGTTTAAATATAAACGAATGAATGAAAAATGGCTTAATGACCTGCAGAGCAGTGAGCAGAGGTATATTTTAGTATCATGTGAAATTGTAAGGGACATATGAATGAAATTCTTATGAAGTTACGCATTTATAACAATATATTTCTCCCTCCAGGAGTGGATATACTAAAATACTAAAATTGAGAAACGCATACATGCTTGTACATATGTAGTGGTGTGTACCGGGTACTAGTAGGTATAGGTACTGTAGGTGGCACACCTTCACCATGTACTTATAGCAGTACAACAAAGTTCAAGCAGTTCAAAGGTCCTTGCATACAATTGCATTGTGGTAAATGAATTGTAGATAACAGTTAAAATGCTTATTAGACATTAATTTTACTGATTTCATAATAAAGTGATACTCAAACTCTGCATTTACTCTGCATTTAGCCACACAATAATTCATTTTGATGTTGGTTGCTGTTGATATCACATCACCATATTATATTTTTAGAACAGTCATAGTCATTACAATCTTAAGCAAGATAATAATAATTTATTTTGGAATATAGAAATGATATCATATACCCAATAGTCTAATACTACTACATTAGATAAAATCCAGTATTCAAAATTTGAGAATGAGATTATATTGATTGTAGCCTGCATGCAATTGTACAATTTCAACTACCTTATTACAGGGTACTTAGGTTTTAGGTATTAGGTATGAACTGTGAAACACACAATATTATCCATAATGAATGTATGAATCTCGCTGACATAGCTAGCAGCACATAAATAACACAACACTTTAGTAAGTAAACAATTATCACTTATGATTATCCAAAACTGCATATAGGTAATTAGAATAAGTAAGTATACCTACTTTGTAACGTACTACTGGGTACTCTACTCGGTACGTACTACTTAATAAACAGAGTTGGTATAAGTATTGCACTTATTCTAATACTGATACGGTTAATACTTAATTAACAAAAGAAACCGCAAACACTTACCATAATAAAATTGCTTGAAAAGAACTGAAGAAAATACACTCACTTTAATGCAGATTTGATACCTTATGCCTTCGTAAATTATCTGCTAATAGCTGAACAAAATTGGTTTACTCAGAAAGAACATGCATTGGAGTGAGATTCACTGAAAGTTTATTAATGTTTATTCTAGATCTCCTGTAAAACTGACAAAGGTTGTGCAGAGGTGTGTACCATGACACCATGTACCTAAGCAGTGGGATTGCTGTTCAACAAGTTATGCACAAACCGTTTAGATTTATTTTAAGAGCGAGTCATCGAATTTTTAATTGAATCTCATCACATTGATTTACTCGATAAAGTTCGGCAAAATAATATTACTCTGCAGCACTATATATTAACTGTTCCGATTCTGAATACCTGTAATATTTACTTACATGTGTGTGCAATAAGCTACCAACGTGACTTAAAACTATGTCACTCACGTACACAATTAACTGGGCACAGTGAACACACGAAATTTCAAATCTAAAGAATTGAAAATCAAGTAAATTTAGAAAAATTATGTGTAAACCAATTAAAAGAATGAGTCAACGACCGTGGTAAGGAGGCTGAATCTAAGACGTACACGGATAAAACGGTCTTTTCTCTTTTTGCCACTTTTTTCATGTCGCCTTATCACTCTGTAAGTCTCACGGAACACAAGTATAATAATTACAGATATATATAGGTGCACAATAGAAAACCATTGTATAGGACTAGTGCACGTAATGCATATAAACACAATAACACAGGCAGAACAGGGATTATTCGATTATTGTATGTAAAGTACTTACTATATGCACACATACAATATACAGATACAGAATATCAGCTTTGTTTGATATGAGACTATAGGACGGAAGTATATAGGACGAACACTCGACGACACACACAACGAAGAACTGAAAACTACGTAAACTTAGTTAATAGTTGGTGACGAAATGGTCTTGTCTCCGTAGTACAAACAACGCATAGGTAGGTGAAGTGATGCGATTCATATATGAACGTAATGTGATGGTTATATAATAAAATGAAGACGAACCAACTACAAAGATAGATAAGCTACAAGCCAACAAACTACCAAGACAATATTACAGTATGTCACTAGACACCAAACAGTTTGGTGTCTAGTGATATAGTTTGGTCCAAACTATCTGTAAACGTAGTAAGGTAACCAGTAACTAAAACTGTGGTAAAAGTATGTATAACAAGTCTATGTGACGAAAAAGTACGTAAAGAAAAACAAAGATTCTTTCTATGACATGACCAACTTTGCGTGCGTTGTACTTGTAACTGTAACAGTCTGTTATATATAATAACCAAAATCTAAGCAATACAAAATATAGCACTAGTTCAGTTAACTTATTGTTAGTTCGTGTACTAAAAGCACGTATACAATTATACATGTATGATGTGTGTAAATACAAACGAAAGACGAAATTGAGACATTACTACACAGAGAATATATATAGAATTAAGTAGTTAGAGTATACTACATACATAGCAGGCTTGTTCAGTTTAATACATAATAGGAGACGATGAGATTACGTATAAAGTATGAGGGCATAACTTGACTTATTCAACAGACGGGTCGGGTCGACGCAAGATTTGCATTTGCAAGCAATCCGAATCCAAGAAACTATTTTTAACTTTACTCTCACCCATCTAAACTAACTCCCAACTCAACAATTACATCTCTACACCTATAAAGTCACTACTACTGTAGTAATGTCGATTAGGAGAGGATATAGAAAGACGAGAGCTCTGTGGACTGAGAACACTGAGATACATTATAATTATTACTACCTATTACCTATGAATGATTCTTATGTAGTATATCGAGGAGGAAGTAAAAGTAAAGTAAGCTAATCTGCCACCACAAAAACTGCAAGCGAAAAGTATAGCAAACGTTTCAGTTTTTGCTTTCTGGTGCTGCTGTTATCACTGGAAACTGAAACCAGACACCAGAAGGGTTGTAAAAACATGATCACTAATAGTAATACCTACAGTAAAAGTAGACTTACTATTACAGAGATTTCATGGATAATTTGTTGAATGCAAACAGGCTAAAAAATACTATAAACTATATTTCTGTACTTACAAGTTACAACTGCTGTAGTAAATCATTAAAATTCATTTTTTGCTTTCGCATGCAATTCGTAACATAAAATACCGAACATGTCTGCATCAGCACACACGAATGCATTTAGATGACTGCTCACATTGCATAATTAGACTACTCACAATAATGTCTCTCTATATAAGTCATCGTCATGTCAGATGTCACGTCTCATGTCTGCAAAGTCCACATATAAAACAAAAGATCTGCCTGTAATAAATATGCTGATTTTAATTATTGCTTTGCTTGTCAGGCTACTGAATGAAACTAAAAGTACGTGACATCTTCTTGAATTGGCGACTGCTGTGATATGATATGAAGTAAAATAATACTATTCATGATATAGTAAACGATTCAAACATCGAAAAACTCAAAATATAATATATCAATCTTAAAACCTACCCTTCCTATTAAGTTTCATTATTGCACACATCACAAGATAACACGCACGTTAAATTACTTACTACATTATCCTACACATCACACATGTCAGTCTCACATTTGTAAGTGTATTATCTGTCAGATTAAATGATTAGTTTACAACGCCAACAAAACTTCAACTTTCAATGTTTGTATACATGCTAACTTTTAGATGACTCATTTTGAAAGATATTTCAAGGAGGACAAATATTGACGAATCAAAAATTCAAGAAGAAAACCACAATATTTTGGAGCATTTTGCACTGCTTTGTATTAATGATTTTCTCCAGGAAAATTGAGTAATTTTCTTACCGATAGGTTTCACAAGGATCCAACGAAAGAGGTTCAATTTGTTCTCTCCAGCACGGAAGATTCGCAAAGATTTGGCAATGCAGAAGTCGTAACGAAAGATATCCGGAGCAAACACAGAATTTTTGCGCATCCTTTCTCTTCAAGCATATGACTGACACAATAATTGTCAGGTTTGCTAAGATTTTCACTAAAATAAATAATAACAAAAATTCAATTCATAACAACTGAATTGTTATGACTTAACACAAATGTTTCCTGGGGAACTTATTTCCAAACCGGTTTCCGGAATACGGATATTATTTTTTTGAATTTTTCAATATAAATCACTTTCAATCATAATCATAAATCCCACGTTACATAAAGACGTCATAAAACCACAGTGACTGACCGCACTATTGTCCCGAGTTCCTGAGGGCCACCAGCACCAGCTATAGAAGGCGCCGGATGAATTTCATGGACTAAAGTCTCACTGCAGTAAACCCAAGCGTAGAGGTTATTGACTTCAGCCAACTTCACCACCGTTCCTGTGCATCAGCCCGCCTCCTATCAAATCGCAGTGTGGGAAAAGTATTTGTTTACAAACATTCATTGTGATTTCATCTCCTCCATGATTCTTTTTTTAATATTCGTTTTCATACATAAACCTTTTTCTTGTCCAGAAACTGGAATCCAGATGTGAGTTATTGCATTGTGTTGTAATTAGAATGAGGTGAGTTAATCGAAAAAGTCGATATTTAAAAATATGTAATGTAAGTAATTTTTAATAATTGTTATAATTATTATATCATTGTCCTTACCTTTTTTACTTTTACAGGGCTTTTTTTGTTAAATGAAAGTCGGGAGTCAAACATAAAGTGAAAGTCTCGGGTAAAAGTTGAAGATGTGTTGGTGAAAGTCAACAAGTGTTGCATTTTTATTTGCATTCTTCTCTGTTGTCTGTGTGTAGTAGATATGAATCCAAGTTTATTGTTATCTCCGTGTCATACCTTCGTGATTTGTATCATTCTTCATGCAGCTGTGATTTCAGTTGGAAAACAGGTGAGTTGAAAGTATTTGTTAAAAAAACTTAGTATAAAGTAATTACATATTCTATTTCTATAATTGCGAAATTTTTTCAGTGTATTAAGTCAAAAGTTGGAAGTCCTTGCTCACAAAATGAAGATTGCTTTGAACTGGAGGAGCACCATTTGTACTGTAATAAAACGGGAGGAGCTAATATTTGTTCCTGTAAGTCTATACGCTAACAGTTGAGAAATAACTGCATTGCTTGTGGAAAAAATTTGAAGAAAGTACAACAGTTATCTATCAGTTATAGTTTAACTTTTTGATGTCTTCGTCTATTTAGTTCACCAGGAAACTTACATTGGCCAAGTTGAAATGGACAAAGACTGTCCAGGAGTAGAGTACAGTGCAGAATCTTGGTCAAACCCAGTGGATTTGCATCATGTGCATGAAGAAGGAATTGATTGCATGAGAATGTGCCTCTTCACAGAGACTTGTTTCGGTATAACTATTCACGACCATCATTGTTTCTTAAAAAATGAAAAGTGTTTTGGAAATCTAGTCAGTACACCTGGAGCAATTGTCGGAGGTAACCCACAAAATACAGAGGATATCATTGGGTAATATCATTTACATTCCAACCAAAACGATATTATTTAATATGGAAGATTTTGCATCTATTTTAGTTTTGAATGTCGTAAGAGAAGATTATCATTGTGGTTGTCACTATCCTTTCACTAGAAGACGTTCTTCTGGAGAGTTACTGGAATGGGATTCCGAATGTCCAGCGGTAAAGCACACATAACATAAATCATAAAAACCTGGTTGACCAAAGACTGATTGCGTGATTAATTCTTTCAATTTCAGAGTCGATTATCCAGTAACCCATACCGTTGCTGCTCCGAAAAGGGGTTATGCGTTAAATGCTCCACTTGAGATTTCTATAGATAATATACCTATATTAAAATAATATCAAATCAATGTTTTGAGGATATTTGAATTTCTATTTTAAGGCAAGTTACAATAGTTCAGAAATCAAGTTTGTATTATCATTGTGTGACAATCGTTAGGACTATTTTTGTTTAGAATTGCTTGTTTAGTGCAATAATCCCTAAAAGTCTTTTCAATGACTGACTAAAAATTATACATGAACTAGCTAGTATCAGCTATTTTTGTGCCAGTTACACTGTATATAGTGTTGCATAGATAAATGTAGAACCTGCAGAATAAATGGGATTTTCATTGTGAGCAATGTGATATTATGAAAGTACACCCACAGTTGTATGTTCATACGACATGATTATAATTGTACAAGTTTTCAGCACTTTTACTGAATGAGCATTTTTCTGTCTCACTTAATAAGGCTAAAAATTGTTGAAGCTATTTAAACTACTATTATACTTTTATGAGTCTTTTTGGCTATATTGTGCAATATGCAGAACTACTAAATCTACTATGTATTGTGTCATTATGAGAGTGAGGTTTAGTATGTATTTGCTTGTTAGTAATTGCGTGTTACTGCAAGTACCGATACAGTTATAGTTAGTGCTGGAAATACTCTAATGAACATCTCTGCACCTCTTCTGCAGTAGTTACGGTACGGGAAATGAGACATACGAGCGGAAAATCCCTTTTGGAAAGTATTTTTAGTTTCTGTGCGAGTCTCTTGGTTTATTTATACGTTTGATGCAAATCCATTAGTCTGTTGCAGCTCCTCCTTCTGCTCGTCGACACACTGAATTTCTTGCATATAGCTACACTTCACTTGAGTTTGCTGGATACCGTGGTAGTGGGGGATATTTCAGTGTGTATACTGTGTACTACTACTACTGCTTTCATTAATAATAGGTTGATATCCTCAGATGTGGGTTTGAGATCTTACCAGGCAGTTAGAAAACGAGAATTTGTGCACAACAAAACCATTTAGAAAAACATTACAGGTTTCAATATAGCAAACTAGCAGCAACTAACTGCTCAACAGATTATCAGTGAAGATCATAGCTTGATAACAAAATTAAAAGTTTCTTTCTCATGTACTATTGTAGACCCAAGAGAATACTACACGACTTTTGCAAAGCTATATACTGTTTACTACTTGACTATTTACAATTACGCATTTGAAGCGAGAACAGATTCACTATTTTAATGTACACAAGGACTGTATAGCTCTGAATTTGTGTTAGGTATATATTTATAGATATGGTATATAGATCTTCATATTAATCTCAGCTCAAGAAGTAGGTTCATTGCATTTGATAATAATAGTTGCTGGTTGAGAAAGACGTAGTAATAAAGGGGAAAGTATGAGTGACAAAGGCAAGTGTCAAGTTTGTCCAAAATTATGCGACTCCCGTTGCAGTTGGTGCAGAAACATCTTTTACTGCTGCAAGGAACACCAGAAGCAAGATTGGCCTTCTCATAAAAAGAGTTGTGCAAAGAAAAAATTTCAAGTCCGTTAAAATTCATTAAGCTTTGTTAAACGATTTTGAATTGCGAATCATTTATGTATTTTAATAGCTACATTTTTTTGCTCAATTGTTGCAGTTAACAGAAGATGAAGTGGTCGGTCGTTGTGTAGTAGCTAGTGAAGACATAAAGCCTGATTACATACTCTTCAAGGAAAAACCTTTAGTGCTTGGGTTTAAGACAGAAAAATACAATACTGAAGATTCTATCTGTTTGGGTTGTTACAAGGAACTAAAAGATGACGATGATGAAGACCAAGAATGTGAATCTTGTGGACTTTCAGTTTGCAACGAGAAATGTGCTTCTCAATATTTTCATAAGAACTTTGAATGCAAGTTGTTTAGTGGGAGGAAGGAAATCGAAGATGAAACTGCCGATCGAACTGTACGAGAAACATTTCTTCAAAACATTTTCATGTTTCGTTGCATTTTGTTGAAAACTTTGAATGAAAAGTTATGGGACGAGTTAATGTCGTTCCAGTCAAATGAAGAATTTCGAAAAGATGTCAACAATTTGGAGAAAACTGCTAGACTGTATGAAGAAATGAGGACTATTATGGAACAGATTGACCATCCCGTACTAACACCATCAATTTTGTACAAGCCGGATGTGCACAAACTTTTGGGGATAATAGACACGAACTGCGTGGAATGCAGAATTTCTCCAAACGTTGAAATCGTGATGTTACTCACACTGTTTTGCAAAATAGAGCATAGTTGCTTCCCTAACACCAAGTTCTATTTGACGAGATGTCCGCTGGAAAAAAAATCTCCATTGGAAATATACTGTCGATCTGCAGTGAAAATTAAAAATGGAGAGCACTTGACTACGATGTACACGAATATTCTGTGGAACACTGAAAAAAGACGAGAAAATCTCAAGAAAACAAAATGTTTTTGGTGCAACTGTCCTAGATGTTCAGGTGCATAAATAATAGCAATAGTTGAAATGTTTATTAGCTTAATTTTTAATTCAATTTTGTTTAATTAAATATATTTCTATGTTTGTAAAATGGTTGTATTTTTGTTTTCTGTAATATTTAGATCCGTACGAATTGGGTTCAAATTTTTCTACACTTTTGTGTCCTCTTCCCAATTGTAAAGCATTCTCTGTTCCTGTACCCAAGAGTCCAGAAACACCTGAAGAGCTTCATTGGCAATGTACATCTTCACAATGCAGAAAAATTTGCGAGCCGTATCAAGTGAAAAAAGTAGACACGAAATTGTCAGAAATGGTGGGGAAAATGATTCCCACTGCTACAAACTACAAAGATATGCTTAACAAAATTGGAGAACTCGTTCACCCGGAGTATTATTTGAATTTCATTGTAAATCATTCGCTTATACAAATGTATGGAAGAGATAATGGCACACAAAACGACAAAGATATTTTGGAAGAAAAGCTTACTCTATGTAATAAACTTTTGGCTACCGTCAAGAAATTGGATCCGGGTCTAGCTAGAATGAATATTTATGCCGCAGTTGTTTACTTTGAAATGCATTCGGCAATTCTTGCTTTGGCTGGTGGAGAAGTTGATGACGATTTCATAATTCTTCGAAAAAATGCAGAAACTGTCAAATTAGCAAAGGTCTACTTACAAAAGTGTATTGATTGCTTCCAGTATGAACTCATGGATCTGCCTGAAGTTAAATTGAAAGTTTTGGCTAATAAGAAGATGGAATACTTAAATATGATAATGACACATAGATATGAATAAAACTTGGATCCAATGTACGATGGAATCTCAAAGTTTAAAGGTCCTTCAGCTCAATTATGTTAATTCTATTCTAAACTTATATCTAAAACAAAATTTATACTAGATTTCCTACTTTCCCTAATTTTCACCAGGAATTTTATACCTTTACTTTTCTTCAGTAAAAGCATTCTAATTCTTTCCTCCTGAATACTGAATTCGATGGCTACTATTTCTACATTTAAACAATCCCATTTCAATCTCATGCCATTATCACCACTACACTACAATAAACATGAATATAATAAATAAAAACAGGACTGAAACTTTGTTTGCCATCCGTACATGATGTGTTTACGTGATTTATTGTTATTACTTCAAACATTGCACAATCCGTAGAATATGAATCAATTAACTAATGTTTATCACACAAATAAGCATCAATCATCAGTTAATTCGATTGTATTTTTAATTAAGTAGTACCTGGGTAGGTAAATAGTGATTACCCTTATTTCGGTAGATTTACACAAATGCGACAACATCACATTGTAAATGTAAAACTGTATGTAGTAGAAACAGTAATAAAAGCGAGGCACACATGCCTGTCATCAAAATCGTTACAATATAGTAATAGTATCAATCAGCATTCCATTGTCTAATGACATAACATTTCATTTAATGAACTATAAATATTTTGTGTTAAAATACTAGGAAAAAGTTTAAGTGCAGACTGGTATGTGGTTGATAAGTACAAGTAGCTCATAAGTCTACTAAACAATAAATAATAATAATAGTAATCATTTCGTCAATAGAAATATTATTACAGTAGATATCTAAGCAAATGCTTATACACTTAATAGTTATCAAATGATACAAATATATTTAAGAGAATAATAAACGTACATTTAATTGCGAGCAAAATTTTATATGACTGACTGACTGCGGAAAGACTATAAGAGCAAGAATCGCACTTTATGTAATTGCATAGCATTGCACCAAATGTCTTGTGTAAATGCACATTCTAGGAAAAATACGGTTAAAAGTCAGATCTAAGGCATACAGTTAATTGGCTTATTAGCATTGGCATCTGAATTTCCACTTCCGCGTACAGACAATTTGAAAGTAGAAATCAATTTTACTTCAAACTAATACTTTGTAATAAAATTCATTTTTTCTTGCGGTGCTGGTTGAATTTGCAAGTTCAATCTAAAAATTCCCAATCCATTTCAGCGTTTTCTTTTAAAATTCTATTCATACTTTCCATAGTTTTGTGTAACGTATCATCCGATCTGTTAATGTCAGTCAGCAAGTCCACAGTAAATATAAAAAATCAATTCACTTGTTAGTAATGTTAACACACACGAATGACACAAAAATCAAAATGTTAGTTTAGAAAAACACTACACAGTACATAAGCATTAATAAATCTTACAATTTCTGCCACTTCTGGATGTCTTCTAAAACTGTCTGGAGCGGGGGTCCAGGAATTGTATGCTTAGCACCAGGTAGGCCACTGCTACAACTTTTGGCCATTGCAGCATATTTCTTTTGCGCTTCATCTTCATTACTGGTAGACGGAGAAACGACCACAGCAGATTTACTCATCTTTGAACTTGTGGCATAAATAGAATTCGGATTGCTATTATTTGATTGCGCTCTGTACGACGAATTTTCTTTACCAGAAAACCCGTTTGTATGTAAATGAAGTTTGCTTTTGCTCACAGCTCGTAGAAGTTCCGTTTGTTTAGCGCAACGAGTTTTAATTACGTCGTTAATCAAATCGTTCAATTTTACAGTAACTCCTTTCAATTCGGACACGATATGGGAATCTGTATCGACCTTTTCCAAAATGACGCTAAAAACATGAGCACAATCAACGGTAAGAAAATATTAACATTTCGCAGAAAATTCAGACTGGTATAGCAATTCGCATTGGCTTACGTAATATTTTTAGTTATAGAATCAATTATTGGTTCCCTTTGCAGCAAAAACTGATATAGTTGTCTGGCGAGTAGTTCACAGTGAGCAGGACTTGCTCCTGACTTCCAATCCTCGTATGTTTTGAAAATGTTATGTAATCTGTACACAATAAATAAAATTAAGTATTACATGGAAGAAGTTCACAATTACTCGAAATATAAAATCTTACATTTCTTCAATATCGGTTGTTCTAACGGTAGTGACAGCTGTATTTTCTACAAAAATGTTCAAACATTGAACATGGATAGTTCTCAATTCATCCTTTCTCTTCAGCCAATTTTTAAGGTTGCAAGTATGTGATTCCTCAACAACAGCCGAATCTCCCAACCTCCTTTCTATTTCTTGCAACTGTGTTTCCAACTCAAGAATTTTGTCCAAACTGGCAGTAGACTTATCAACATCATTGACAAGATTCTTAATTGCTGACGTGTATGTCGAATGGAACCATGTTCTTGAAAAATAATTATGCCGTCATATAAAATCCCAAATACATAAAACAAAATGATTTCAAATGTATTAAGTGATTTACATACTTTAAAGCTTCGGAAGCTTTTTTCATGGTAATCAAACGATCGATTTGTGTTTGAACAAAATAAATGGAGTGAGACCAAATCAAATGTAGCTTTAGAGGTTCACTCTGCCCAGATCCACGAGCTTTTAAAAATGCATTTACGTTGATAGGTATCTTTGACTTGAGACGCAAAAGACTAGGTGTTCGTGGGATAAGGTACAAATCTGTCAACTGAAATTAACATAAAATTTGGCGTAATAAATCGAATTTTGATTGAATTTTGATTTGCTAGTGTTTATAAAAATACCGAATTTCCGTATACAGTGACTTTACCTCAATAAACTGCCCAGCCAAGTCTTCTCCAGTTAATTCTACTCCATCCATTGTTATAATTAATTGACAACCGGCAGCCATTCCAATATCTTTAAAAATCCAGGTTTGCACTTCTGATATTTTCGTACTTCTACCAACTGCAAATGACATCCTTTTTGAGTGTGTAAATATATCTAGAGTTTTTGTGTTGAGAATTTTGTTAAGTCTGGATAATCCAACAACTACTCCTTGCGGAACAGGTGAACCTATAGTGACATTGACATCCTTTTTTCCGCGCATGCCAGGGTCAAGTTGAAGCATTGTAGGAAACCAAGACTCCAAACATTTCTTCAGCATTCTATATACAAAAATTTATTTACTGACATTAAAATTAGTAAAACATGAGAGTTGAATAAGATGAATCTTAGTGAAAAGGGAAATAAATAGATAATTGTCAAAGTTAATTTTTACTCAGAGCAATGCGTGTAATAAGGGATTTCCTTAGAAAACTCGATTCGGTCTTCGTGTGTCCGGTATATGGAAATAACATCTTTACCTTTCTCCTCCACCAAAGGAATCCTAATTACAGACATTAAAGAGAAGGTAAAAAATGAAGTAATTTTCGTTCAATTATATCATCAAGGCAAACAAATATCTTTTACCATTGAGACGGAGATTCCCCGTGAAGAAATGGTCTCATTCCACAAATGACTTCAAATGCAATGACCCCAAAGCTCCAGAAGTCAACCGTCTTATCATATCTGCATACAAAATGGAATAACATGGCTTAAATACTTTTAGCCAATGTGCATGAAATTATAGAAACATACCTACTAACTTACTGTTAGTGTAAAGTGAAATTGAATTACACAGAAAATTGGCATACCTTTTTCCCATGTAAATTTCAGGCGCTAAGTATTGCATTGTTCCTACAACTGTAGAACAAAGACTTTGACTATTTGATAAGTCTTTAGCGAAACCTAAGTCGCTTAATTTATAACACGTTTTTCCTGACGTAGGGTCATGTTGAGCTAGAATATTTTCAGGTTTTAAATCCCTGAAAGAAATCATTAAAGGTCATTAGTCATTATGTTTAACTTATATACGAAGTGGTCATTAATACTATAACTTAAAGATATTGCTATATGTCACAAAACAGTGATAACTATACGGTTGTTTTTTACTATTGTGTCTGTAATGGCAATCTCAAATTTTGAGACAATTAATAAATATAATGTATATATAAGCTGAATTTTTACCTGTGAATTATGTTTTTGTCATGAAGGTAGGAAATTGCATTAGAAACGTTTTCCAGTATTGTCCTCACTGCTCTTTCCGGTAGACCAGATATGTTTTCTGGTTTTTTAAGCATTTGTCTTAAATCTCCAGCAGAGCAGAATTCCATACACAAAAGTGGTAGATGAATTGGAGGACTGTTGTTAACATTGCTCGTTAAGGACAGTGGATTACTTCCACTTAGCTCTTCAGGAACAGGAACTGTTAAAACAATGTGTGGACAATCAATCATATTGTACATCATTTCCACTTCCTTTTTCCATCGTTCTTGCATTTCTGAAAGTATTCGAGGTGGTGCTTGAGACTGAGAACGAATTTCAAACTTCTTGACAGCTAAAATTGACAAAAAATGTTTACACTATTAGTGATTTTATTTACAATTAAGATCCATCCAATAGTACATTTAAACATTTAAATATTAATAATTGGATATAGTCTTTACCTGATACCTCAGAAGTAACCAAATTTTTGAATAGTCCGACTACACCAAAACTACCCCTTCCTAAAATGCGGATGCATTTCCAATCCCCAATTTGTTTTCCTTGCTCCATGATCAAGTTTTATCCTCCGATCCGAGAGAATGACTGGCAGGGGCAAAAGTGGAAATAAAACAGATTCACAATTTGAACGCGGTATATATTTAATGCATCCTTTAGCACTGAAATCACGTTTCTAATCAATTTGTTATCTCTGACACATAACTGACTCACCTATAAACGTTGCAAAATTTATATACACTACCAAATCT
Organism: Pogonognathellus flavescens; assembly: GCA_019776165.1. NCBI lineage: Eukaryota > Metazoa > Arthropoda > Collembola > Entomobryomorpha > Tomoceridae > Pogonognathellus > Pogonognathellus flavescens. Next base: position 17,898 of record JABASD010002996.1, read on the forward strand.
GAAAATTGTTGTTACCTACTAACTGCTTCAACTTCAACCGATATTATAATTATATCAGTCTCAAACTCAGAAAACCATTCACATCGTTCAATTTGATTGTCTCATCCTCTCATCTTTGCTTTATTGTGCTACGGAAATTTGAGCAGACAAGAGTAGCTGGAGTCTGGAATTTACATAATTATATTACAAACATTAAAAACAGATTAGATAATGATAATCATGCAATGATAAACTTACACAAACTTGAACTCTCTTCAACGAATTTGAATGCAATAAAATGTTACCCATATACACCTACACCTTACTCTGTTGACTGTATAACTCTGCAAGTATAGCTACTTTTTTCTATCCCCCGAAACATTATATGAACTTATTTCCATGATTTCATTAGGCAAATAAATGAATTTGCGCACAAGACTACTATTTACATAAATAATTAGATAAGATTGTCAATTATTACATATATATATTATTTATATTACTTAAAAGCGTTACAAAGCTTATATATACAAAACCTATACATACCTATACATAAAATATCAACTTCCTGTTTACAATCAAGCTACACCGAGCGTGTACAGTTAACTGCACCTTTAATTAAACCTAAACGGTACATACACAAACCTTTGTACATATCAACCTAACTTGGAACTAAATAACTTTAATGATAATCGCAAACCATTCGTGTGATGCTATAAAAACTGAAATTTTGTACTTACGTTTTCAGACGGGCGTCAATGATTTGGTGTGACACGAATAATATACTGTAAAAAAATACCGATTTTCACAAATTCGCAGTCTTGCGAATCAGTTGGTCGTGATTTTGGAGACTACAAATTACAGAGAAAGTGTTAGATTTGAATGTACGCGTTTGGTTTGCACAGCATTCAAGGCAGACAAGCCAGAGAGCTGTATGTATGTGAGTGAGTCTTGGCCGTAGGTCTTGTTTAAAAATAGGTGCTAAATGTATGTAAAAGCAACATACACTGAACTAAACACTACAATAAAATACAATATTATAATCGAACCGAAGCGAAGTCCATTCCATTCCTAAGTCCTATTACATACATAAATATTTTAACTATCCTATCCTAACAAAAAATAATTTCAATTCCTTAACCTTTATAATATTACCAATTAAATACCAAACTTTTCTGAACCCCTTGCATTACTGAGAAATAATGAAATATTATGTATAAAGATTAAAAATGTACCAACAATGCAAGTAGGTAAATAGAAAATAGTACGAACTTTTACATAAACTTGCTACTGTTGCCACATCCTACTGCATACTCTATAAATATAATATGTATGTACACTTACCTTTACTTTTATAAATAAAGCAAAATTTCCGAAATTGTCCTCCTGATTTATGTCTTATTCACGTATAAACAGTTTTATTATTTGCAATAACAGCGAGTACGCTTTAATTGTACACTTACAATAATCATGTTCCACTTATTACATGTTTTTACATTTATGTATATTTTATATTGTATAGTACACTTCAATACACTTACAATAATCCTGTTCTATTAAAAAACACATTTAGGTATATTTTATTTTATGTATAATGTATATCATATTCACATTTATCATTTGAACTTTGAACACCGGCGATTGTGTCAAGATGTTAAATAGAAACCTTATTAGAAAGCTATAGATTTTCACCATATCCAAACATGTCTAAAAACTTTTTCCAGACACTAAATTTTGGATTGGTGGTACAATTCTTTTTTAGATCCTTTCCATCAAATCCCGTTGTTCCGGGCAATTTGTCAGACTGAACACGGATTATATTATCATCATCCTCGGCTTCCTTAAATTCATATTGTTGCATGTGGTGATACAACCCTTTCAGGTATTCCCAATATGAGAACGGATAAAACACATTAGTCCACACCAGCAGCATTAGTAGAGTGAATACTACTCCACAAATTCCTAGAGCCATTTTATGTTTGTTGCCTTTATTGACAACGGGTTTGAAAATCCCGAATACTTTTCCACATACTCCGGTAAAACCAAGAAATTGCAACTTTAAGAGATGCTTGTCAATATACAGCATAGCGCCATCGAAATGACGTGATACGTGTTTCTGTTTTTTGCACCAGCGAGCTTTTCGGCTTTTCTTGGCAATTTTCCATCTTCTCCGAAATTCCGGATCAAGTTCGCAGAGATTCTTTTGGACAATATCGTCAATGCAGTCAACATGAATTCCTTCGAAACGCTTTGAACATAAAGGACAGCCAGGCTTCTTCACTAGAGACTTATGGATACATTCATGACAAAATGTATGTCCGCATCGAGATACCATGGCCTATAGACGCATAGAATTATTTCATGTTAAAAATTTGATTTTAGGGTTTTGAGCATGAAAGTGTAGAATAAGTAAATAGTGATGTGCCTCAATAATGACGTCGTTGCAAAGTGGACAATGAATAAGGTGATCTGTTATGGAAGAGTGAACGCAGTCATCAGGGTGGTGAATTGAAGACGTTACTTCGTGTTCTTGAATGTGTCCATGATTAGCCAGTTCATGATCTCCCGATTCGTAGCCACTGAAAACTGGAACTATTGGCCCTAACTCACAATTCCCGAAAAGCAATCTTTGTCTCTGGTATGGTTTCGCAGTTTCGCAAGCATTGTGCTGCTTCTTGCATTTCGATTGTAATTCGGTTTCCTTACAGCTCATTTTATTAATATGTATTTTCACAATAGTCGACTTAAACTTACGATGTAGCAAGAATCTGTATTTATTAGCACAACTCCTTAAAGAGGTGTTCAGTTAGTTTTCTACGCACCTTACCTTCGCAGACACCAGCAAGTCAAATGGTCCAGATATTGAATGGAAGAAGCTCAACAAGAAATGCATGAAAAAATATTCCATTGATTATGCAATGTATCAAAATACTAATTGCCGAGACGACCCATTTTTGTCTTGGCCATAATTTTTCTTTCAAATGACCATGAAATTGATTTCTACAGAATTTGAGGAATGCGTTTTTGTTGGGGATGTATGATAATAATGCGATTTGAATTCTTGGAGCAGACGGAGGAATTGATAATTAATTAACAAGTGTAAAGATCGAAAATTGGTAACAACAATAATTTAAGCCTCATTTTATTCTGAACTCAAATATTTGGTACAATATATTTTTATTCTGCTTTGTTATAAACCTTTTAAATACTCTTCCTCGTCATAAAGTAGTGGATGTGTCTCATAGTTGCATTCTATTATTGTTTGCACTCAATTAACTGAGAAGTGCAATTTTGGTAAAAGTTACGTAACCGTTATCTGAGTTTGAGTATGATTTTCTGTTGGCGGAGTAGAATTTACATCTCGGAAAACAACACCAGTCAAATGATCAATTATTTTCTTTTGCATGTTCATCTTCCACATGAGGAAGGCAGAGCCTGTCCCAACGAATAATAAAAGTAGAACAAGAAATATAATTGGGACAACTCCCATTGAAGAATTCGTATCTGAAAATATAAATCATTGCACTTAAAATATTCATCGAACATTTAAAAATAGTCATCTTGTAAATAGCAATTAGAATCAATTAGTAATTAGAAATGTCATGCTTGTATTGCATATCAGTAATTAACAATATTATTCTTAAGCACACACCTTCAATATATATGCGAATGACTTTTTCCGTTCTTCCAGCTAAATTGGTAGCCAGACATTTGTACTCTCCGTGATTATCGTGTGAGACTCTATGAATTAAGAGCGTGGCTGTTCCATTTTTATACCTTTTCACTACCATATTATTTTCATTTCCGATCGTCTAAAGTTACGTAATAACAATTTTTAGCAAAGACCTTTCCTGCAGTAAATGTTTGTGAAATAGTACTCATTTACATTATAAATACGCAATTACTTTATTATTTTTCCTCCATTTGAGAGTTGGTGTTGGTTTTCCTACAGCCCTACATGTAATAAGCTTTTCTGTTTGATTCAGAGTTAGAGTCATCACTTCAACAGTCGGACCATCGAAACGAGGAGAAAATGATTCTGAAAATTTGTTGGCAATGAAATTAAATATAATATTTTCTAATATTAAGCTTATCTCTCTATCAGTAATAGTAAATGAAATAAAATGTTTCAACCTTGGACATTTAAAACTAATGTTTTGTTGACCCATTCAGTTGTATTCCACACAGGTGCAAAACACAGAACTTCTGTCATGTTTTTTTCTAAACGAATTCGGAGATTTTGAAAGGCACTTTGTGAACGAATGTCACCAAAGTCGGGGTCCTTAGGATCTGATGGCCACAAATATATTTCCAAGTTCAAACCTTTTAATCTCACATTCCTGTGGATACATTTATAAATTGTATACTTTACCATCTTGAAACAGGAGGGAACCATTATTCCACCTAATTGCCCATTTTAACCCTTCTGAGAAATAAAAGTAAGACGTGTCACAGGCAAATGTCAAATTTTGCTGGTTGTAAATTGGCGTTTTGGCAGCCATCGTTAACAACAGCATATTTTCTTTCTTGATGTCTGCCCAATTGAAATCTGTAGAGGATGGAAATGGTTATCTTGTGACTTGCACACAATGTGGGAATAATAATAACCAGAGGGCGGACATGCATGTTTCGAAAAAAGGAAAACATGTACATGTACATGTTC
>JABASD010002997.1:0-22534 GCA_019776165.1 Pogonognathellus flavescens
GGATGCGAAGTTTATGTTGATAAAGTTCTAGTACCTGCCCTTGCTGATAGTGGAGCTTCCATCTCTGCAATAAATCCAGATGTACTTTTCAAATTAATTAATACGTTGCCCTACAACTTTGTTCATCGCATTTCTAACGTCGAGCCCTTTCCTGTGAATTTGTCAATTGGACCCAAGACTGCCAACATCAGTTCCCAAATCGAGATGTTTGTCAAAGTAGACGGCAATCAACCTATACTTTGGCGTTTCTACATAGTCCCCGGCCTTACAAATGCCATCGTTCTCGGAAGAGACTGGCTACGTGAATACAAAGTCAAAGTTGATTATCTGACTGACAAATTTACCTACGGAGTCGACATGAACTTGGATGCGCCTAGAATCCCCAACCCAACAGACCAACATTTTCCCACACAAGTAGCTACCTCCACCACTACTGAGTCTATTTCTGCTGAGACCCTTAGCGCCCTTCCCTCCGATGAATTAATTTCAAGTACCTACGTCAGCGATCACTCCTCAGAACCGAAACCATCCAAACTTCGAATTTCCAAGCACATGAAACTTAAGGCTGGATCCATGACACGAATTCCCATTACCACCAAAACAAATTTAACTCACGATGTGATGATTTCCCCAAACAACAAATTGAAATTCAGCACTGGAGTTACCCCTGGTTATTCCCTAGCCAAACTTACGAACGGTAAAGGAGAAATTTACATCATGAACGCATCAAATGTCCCCGTCCACCTCCCAGCATACTCAGTTATTGGAACATACGAGACTTTTGAGGAATCCCAATACATCTGCGACCTCGATGCATTTGAGAAAGAAATCCGAAAAAATTTACAACAGTCCCCACCCACACTTACAACTGGCCAAACCCCAGAGCAACTCTTAGGTTCCCTTTCCGATGAAAGCCAAGCATTTACGAATTCCGTTACTTATGGAAGAGACCTTACCGACGATCAAAAATGCCAACTCTACGACTTAATCCTCAAATATTCGGAAGTATTTAAGAAACATCCCTACGACGTTGGCAGAACCCACCTAGTAGAGCACACCATTGACACCCAAGGACACCCTCCCATCAAACAGAGACCCTACCGCTACTCATTTCATGAAAGACAAATAATAAATAATGAAGTCCAAGAGCTACTAGCTAAAGGAACTATCCGACCATCCAAATCCCCCTGGGCGAGCCCAGTAGCCCTCACTAAAAAGAAAGACGGCACCCCAAGGGCCTGCATTGATTTCAGAAAAATAAATTTAATTACACACTACGATAGTTTTCCGCTTTTGAGAATCGATGACGCACTTGATCGGCTGTCAGACTGCATGTAACTTCACCTCCTTAGACTGCGCAGACGCTTATCATCAAATTCCAATGCGCCCTTCTGACATTGAAAAGACAGCATTCATCACTGGCGATGGCTTGTATGAGTTCAATTGTATGCCTTTTGGTCTCTGTACAGCATCTCAAACATTCCAGCGATTCGTGGACGCTGTGCTTTCTGATTTAAAATGGAGTTGCGCGCTAGCATACATCGATGACATCTTGGTATATAGCAAATCTCTTCCTGAGCATTTGGTACACCTCGAGGCGGTATTTTCGGCTTTGTTAAGCGCTGGGCTAAAACTGAAACCCCAGAAATGTTCTTTCGCTACCCCAGAGCTTAGATTCTTGGGCCACATTATCTCTCGAGATGGAATTTCCCCAGACCCTGAGAAATGTAGAGCTGTCAGCGAGTTCCCACGCCCCAAAACTGTAACTAACATTCGTTCTTTCGTTCATCTTTGTGGTTATTACCGTCGCTTCATTCCAAAATTCTCAGAAATCTGCAAGCCCCTCAACGCACTGACCCACAAGAACGCCAAATTCATCTGGAACGACGAGCACGAAGCAGCCTTTACCAAGCTACGTACCCTTTTGGCAAGCCCACCTGTAATGGCGTTTCCCAGAGACAATGCACCCACCCGAGTCAGTAGTGACGCGAGCATACTTGGTTTAGGAGCAACATTAGAGCAAATGCAACCAGATGGCACCTACAGAGTCGTAGCTTATGCCTCCCGTTCCCTCCTAAAGCACGAAATGAATTATGGAGCCTCCGAAGTCGAGCTTCTTGGTATCCTTTACGCAATCGAGACGTTTCGAGTTTACATCTACGGGCGTTTCTTCACCATTGTCACCGACCATTGTTCCCTTTGTTCCGTCATGAAAGCAAAAGACCTCACCGGCAAGTTAGCACGATGGGCTTTACGACTCCAATGCTTTAATTTCGACGTGGAGTACAAGTCTGGCAAGAAACACGTTAATGTGGATGCGTTGTCCAGAAATCCAGTCTCAAAACCACGCCCCGACGAAGATCCCCTAGACTTCAGCGAGAGATTACAGAGCATTTCCATCCCAGAAATTGAGTTACCCACATTTCCCGACATGCAGTTCAACGACCCCAAGCTTCGCCCCATAATCGAGGCCCTAAAACACTGCGAGGCCAATCCTGACTTTCAACTTCCAAACAAGTATCTCCCCTACCAACTGATCGACGGAGTCTTGTACCGAGCCAGCTTCAACGAGGAATATCGACTGTGGTTAACAGTAATCCCCAAAGGTCTACGCAAGTCCATACTTGACTCAGCCCACATCCACGACGCCAGACACTTAGGCTTTCTCAAAACTTGGCACATAATCAGAGCCAGATTTTACTGGAAAAGTATGTATCGCCATACCAGACGTTATTGTTTGGGCTGCCAAGTCTGTCAATTCCACAACCGGCGTACTAAGGCCCCTCCCGGTCCCATGTGTCCAGATCCACCACCCCAGGAACCGTTCAAGAATTGGAGTTGACTTTATCGGTCCATTTAAGACCTCCTGGAGAACACGCAACAAATATGCCCTCGTCATAGTTGACCACCTCACCCGATTTGTCGAGATTAGACCCACCAAAACCAACGACTCCCAAAGCGCCATTGATGCAATCAAGAAGGCCGTTATCTACAATCACTCTGTCCCTAAAATGATCATCGCCGACAGAGGGAGCCACTTTTCTAGCGAAAGTTTTCGTAACTTTTGTAAGAAATACCACATCGAGCTAAACCTGTCCACAGCATATAACCCAACCACCAATTCTGTAGTCGAACGCCACAACGATACGGTCAAAAGAGTGGTGAAAAAGTTTGTTAATAAGACCCACAATAATTGGGACCAGTTTCTCCACAGAGCCCAATTTGCCATTAATGTCACCGTCCACTCCGAGACAGGCTACAGCCCCTATTATTTACTTCGAGGTAGAGAGCCCAATCTAAACTGCGATACCATTGTCCCGACCATCAACGAGTGCCTTTACGACGACGACCCCGAAATTGTCCCCAAACGCACAACTAGAGCCTGTGACATAGCCCGAAAGAGAACCATCCTCAATCAGCATCTGAGAAAGCTAAAGTTCGATGAAAAACACCCACCCCAAAGCTACAAAAAAGGAGATTTAGTTCTTTTGGCCAGTTATGCGCGCAAGAAAGGCGAAACGGCGAAATGGTTAGTACATTGGCGCGGGCCGTTCAAGGTCATTAGACACATTGACCGCATAAATTACTTAATCGAGGACCAAAGACCCCACAAAATTGCAGCGCGCCGCAATGAAAATGTGCGCCATCTCAAAATGTACTTTTCTGACTTCGTGTCTGACAGCGAATTTGACTATGAGACTGAGTACGAAGACGGTTTTGTTCCATCCAATGCGTCGGTTCATTTCAAAGTTCCGAATTTTCAAACCAGTCCCATAATTTTCTCTGATTTTTCAGACGCCGTGGAACATAATCCAGTCGTACCCCCAGAGTGCCCACAGCCCGCAAACATCGCACCCTCAATTCCGTCGAGCCAAATTTCTGACCCACCGACCATAACAAACAATTCAGTCCAGTCCCAACAGTCCGATAGCACCACACATGAAAGTAGTTCATTCATAAACACCAATGAACCACTTTCACCTAGGAGTGCAGCTGTAAGCGCACCAAGGAGAAAAATTGCCACCCCCGCCAACATCGTTCCAATCCCACTAATTGAAGGGGTGGATTGTGATCTTAACGATTCACATGACTCCTCCAGTTTTCACTCACCTACTTTCGAGTTCGGAGAGGAATTTTCAGTTAACGAAGTGGAAATCAATCCCTCGAGACCCCCAAGTGTTCGTTTCGTTGAACCCATCCCTGTCTCTTCTTCTAATTCTGTAAATTCTGCTAATGCCACTAACAATGATGCAACTAACACAAATGTTTCTATTAGTAGTGTAGTTTCTCATTCTAGCAGATCGGCAAAACTCACATCAGAAACTCCGAAAAGTACAGGAACCCGTCAGAGCTCAAGAGTATCGAGACCCCCCTCCCGCTACGACCCTGTTCAGTACCAAACCTTTCGAGGATCAAGCAAAAGTTCGAAGAGTAAAACCAAAGCCTCCCGTTCAGAACCAGAAAGCAGCTCCGACACAGACAAACTAGCTCAGTTTGAAATTTCCGATGACCTGGAGAGTGAGTCAGAGTCAGATAACGACCCCACCCCACCACCAAAATTCCCAGGAACGCTTGTTCGCTACTGGTTGAATGAGGAACGAGAACCAGAGATAACCCTTAACTGCGTCCGACGCTTCCCTTTTGGAGTCTGTTCCCAAATGATTTCCAACCGAGCCACCACCTCAGCTGTCAGCACGTCCTTTTTTGCCTGTCTTTCCATGTATAATTTGATTCTTAAAATTATCCCGGTCGCCCCTACCCCCTATTTCATCGGACAAGGACAACCGAGTGGAGAAAAAGGCTTGGCAACGGTCCAGCAGGCCGTAAAGATCAAAGATTACACTTTTGGACCCCATAAACTGAGTAATCAATTTTTAATTATCCCTAATCTCGGTTGCGATGTCATTATTGGAAGAGATGCCTTCAAAACTTTCGATTTCCAAGAGGATCCCACCACCAAGAATCCCATAGCTACCCTCAGAAACGACGGCAAATTTCGAGAAGCCATTTATGATTTAATCTCGTTCCGAGATTTGTCCCCAGAGACCCTTACCCATCTGAAGAAAATGAATTTCTATGTCCCACCAGAGTCTGCAAGTTTTCCTTTCGAAAATGACTAATTTGTAAATATTTTTGTGTCACATAGCATTGAAAAGTCTGACTGAAGTACGCCCTATTACTTTAGGAGTACAGAGTAGGCCAGAAAAATATATTACTTTTTGTTTCTCACTCAATTTAAATTTTAATTTTGTCCTTTGGGTGTTTTGTAATATTTTTGGTCCCGTCAAATAGTATGTAGGATGTATAATTTGTTTTTGCCCCGACTTTGTTTCTTTTTGGTTTATTTTCAGGCTATGGAGAATAATGCCGGCGACGAGTTTGTTTTTGTAGATGAGGAGATGATCCTAGGATCGAAGGAGCCCTCTGAATTGGACTACGGAGAAGATGAAAACGAGGAGAGTTTGTTGTCACCACCCCCGTCCCCTTCTAAAGTCGATGTAGAAATGGCTGAAGCGCCAGAGAGTCCCGGAATTTTGAATTTGGAAGAGTTGAGAGATAGTTTGCCCGAGCCCCCGCCGTCCATTCCATCACCAGCTACTCCCATTGAGCCGAATCTCCCCTTGCTCCCCGAAAATCCGTTCATTCCTGCAGCGTCTCAACAATTGGATCCCCTGAGACCCCTGAAATTGGCAAGAGTCCCTTCCTCTCGTCCACTGCATTCCCCACTAGAGAGACCATCTCGACCCACGTACAAAGTCCCCCACAAGAACAAAAGACCTCGAACGCCCTCCCTGCCCCCCATCGCCGAAGAAAAGTTTTATCCGAAGCCCAAGAATCTCACTGAGCGCTATTGGGATTTGCCTGAACATCAGCGCAAGAGACCCCTTCCAGAGCCTATTCCCCGCCTCATGGACTTAAATATTTCCCCTCCCCCCGGATATCGTTCCCATTCCAAGGAAAGAAGAGCGTTCAAGCGCTCACGCCGTCACTCCCCTGAACAAACCAGAATACTGCGAGACCCCGAATCAATTCGAAATCGGTCCCCACCAAGAGCCTCGAGCAACCAACGTCGTTCCCCTCCACGACCACCCAGAGCCACGCCCATCGCTTCATCATCTTCCCGAAGCTCAAGTCATCGTTCAGCACCTTACTCCATCACTGAGCGTTTTCGGACTGCGGATGGAACACCCATATGCGTTTTGTGTAATGAGGCAGGTCACAAAAAGTTCCAGTGTCCTGATTACGGAATCCGGAGAGACCACTATTACTCCCTGTGGACATGCTGCGATAAGATTCTCCCTATCTGTGAAGGCCCCCATGTCTGTGCCCCAAAGAAAGCCCCTCTGAGTCCCCTGCCCTCCACGCCGTCAAGACCTGCTCCATCTTCGTCAGTTTAGTTGTTAGTTTATAGATTTATGTTGAATTTATTTTTGCCAGAATTTGTTTAATTGATTTTTCTTTTGTCTCTTTTGTAAGATCTGAACCAGACCCAAGAGACGGACCTCAGCCCCCCTTCCCCCCATTCCGCGGAGTTTTTATGTACCCCGGAGGGATGAGAGAATCCAGCTTGCCGCTCAACAGCAAGCTGTCTTCTCATTTCCCAGCCCCGAACCACCCCGTCGTACCCTCAGCAAGAGTTAGTGCTGCATTTCACTTGGGAAATGCAGCACCAACGATTCATTCAATCAAGTTTTGGTTTTGAGCAAGAGAACTGCTTTTCTGTCCTGGCTGTTGTTTCGCCATCTTGGCAATTTTCTTGTTGAGTCCCACGCTGTCCCGTCTGCTTCTCTTGGTTCCGGTTCCGGTCATCGTCATCTTCTGATTTTCGTTGAGTCACCCGACTCAACAGGTAAATTGTAAAGTGTCCTTTGTTATTATTATTATTATTAGCATTATATTAATATCTTCATTATTAGTATAATTATATTGTTTCATTTATTGTTTGAAGTGTAATTGTATGTGTTTTGTTGTAGGTGTTTGTCTTAGTGAACCAAGACAAACACAAATGTAATTAATTAGTGTCTGGAGTTATAAAATTGTAGTGCTAGAACCACCGTTGTGTCGTGTCAAGTCAGTAGGTATTGTATATTAATTTGAATTTATTCTGCTGCTCATTAGAACCGCCCCTGCTTTAATAAAATTGGCTAATCTTGTACCCTGTCCTGCGTTCCGAGTCGTCAATTCATTTTGGCAGAAAATTAGGAGCATACCCGCCAGACCCCGATCCGCAGAGAAGTCCCATACTGTCCCCAGTAGGAACGAGTCACCCACCAAACACATTGGAGCACCCAGGTCAATCCCCGTGACCAAGGAGAATCCCCATCAGAGGCATACAGCATCGTAGCACCTTACCTGCACCTTTACATCTCGTTTTTTTCATTTGTTGAACAGTTCAGTTGACGTTCAATTGAACTTTCCTCCAACGCCGTCAAGGAATATGGAACCCTGTAAATAGAAATATTTTCCTCAATGCCCCTCTGCTACTCCCTGATAGTCCCTACTAAATTAAGGTGCTTTAAAAACAAAAGAACGAATATTTCAATTTTCAATTACATTTTAATAAATGCATAAAATTTTGCCCTTTTAAAAATAAAAGGACGAGAGCCAAGGTCTTAGCTAGGTCTTCACCAATGCAATGGGGAGGTTAGCAAAGTTGATTAGGGAAGGTGAGGCATTCATATTGGTGGTGAATTAATATTTATGCAGTAATTGAGATCATAATTATTTGATTAATAATTACGTGACTGATATCGTGCAATGGATGTTGCATTATTTACGACCGATTGATTTATGCTTCATATTTTTTAATGCTGTGATTTTGAATCGCACTGTTTCGCCCAATGTTGTGTCTGTAGTAGGTATTGCTTTTTGCACCGATAAACTTTTTGTGATCTTACCAAAATTCGTCCCCTGACTTCTTCTCAAACAAATAAATAAGAGTACTACAATAATGAATGAGCCTAATGAATAAAACAGCTAAAGACCAAACAATAGCTCCAATAATTGCATGAGCAGCCATTTTGAAGAGCAATGTTCAAGTACGATTCCAAAATTCAGGTTAATAATTTCCAGTTGTTTGCAAAACGCAAATATATTGCACGGGTACCGTGAGACACTATATTTAGAGCACAATACCTTCGACGGAAGTAGTTGCAATTCCAAAGTATGCAAAACATTACACCGAAACTTCCTTTTATTATTTATTTAGCATTTTCCCCTGCACAAGTTACGGATACAGTTTGGGGTTATATGTTGTCAGAATAAGTTTATAATACAAAGTTTACATTATTCAATCTGTCGTTAGTGATGATACATTTAATATTCGTCGGTAACTCAAATGCGTGAAATATGAAATATACAGAAATTTCCTGTAAAGAACGTGTAATGAACAGCCATGAATTAAGGTTACAAGCGTTTTGTATCTCTCACAATACAAACCATAACAATAAATAAATGCAAGCATTATGACTTGGAAATCCCAAAGAATTTCTTACTGTTTTTCATATTATGATATTAAATTTTACTCTTGTTCTCATCATAACTAGTCATAAAGTAAAATTGTAATTCTTAATGTCCAAATCGTACCCATCCATTTCAAGGGCGTGCCCATCATCCGGCTTTGGGGATAGTTCATGTGGGGGGCCACGACCGCATAAATACCAAACACGATGCTAATTTAATTTGCTGCCAAAGGCCGCTAATAAGCTCTTTTTCCGGATTGGGGAAGGGGGAGTAGGTGCCATAAGTACTCTTCCCTAGGTACGTCCTTGATCTATTTGCCAGCACTTGAATAATAATAATAATTAATAACAAAGTATCATTTCAAATATATATTAAGCAGCGTAAGCTAAAGTAATAAAGTATATTAAACCACTTTATTACATCCGTTTTGAATGGTTCATTTATTATAAGTATGTGTATATAAATTTAATAAACATAGTTGATTAAAATTAAATGTGTTAGCTTTTAGACTTTGTGCTTTTAAGTCTGAACACGAATATCTTTTTTATCACTCTCATACCTATTTTACTTGTTGGCATACATAGTAGTATAGTACTTGTATTTATCCTTTTATAGGTTACACGCAGCATGTTTCATTCTGTTATATAATTTTTGCTTTTATGCGACTAAAGCTAAAGGCGAGTAGTCACGTTCACGTGTATGTACCTTCTGTTTGGGTCTTCTGAAATGAGTTCCTTTTTATAAGTAGTAGATTCATGTTTTTCACTCTTTTGTCCATCTCATGCACTTAAATCAATGCGACAAAACATTTTTTACGCCTTCTTTCTTTATAATCATATTACAGTATATTTTGCACAACTATATATAGTAATATAGTACTTTGAGAATTGACTGACTTGAGTACACTATGTATATTATACAGAGGAAGAATAATAATAAGGAATGAAGGTTTGCACCAATTTTATAATTATCTGTCAGTTATTTTGTCGCAGTTAAACCCAATTATAATCTGATCCAAATTTTCCTAACTAATCATCACAAGATGTGAAAAGAGATGGTTTTGTTAGTAATAAAGTTCATTACTTAGCGAGTAAAATGAAAACTTCTGTGCGCGTATAAAAGTCACCATGAAAATTCTTGCCTTTTATTCGTAAAAAGGCATTAATGCTTAAATTGTTACAGAGTAGTTACAGATAATTAAAACAAAAAAGTAATAATCTAAGTAAATTAAATATATATGCAGTAATAATAGAGTATGAGTCTGGACTAAATTTTGATTAAATAGCAGTTCGGAAGAGTCGAGTACTTTAAACCTGGAGGATTTTGTTCTTCCACGGTGACATTATATACGCTTAAAGAATCTGGCATAATATTATACATTGGAATGATTTTTAAAGATGCTTAATGTATTTTTGCACCACGTACAGTCCCAGTAACCGAAAAGAAAAAATTGTTACACCAAAACCAATTTTGCAAAGCAAGCCGTGCCCCAAAACCAAAGTATATAGAAGCTCAAGTAAATAAAGGAGGATGAAATATACCGTTACTCTAAGCCAAACTCTACAGTTTAAACCGACCTCCGAATTGATATCCTGTAAAAACCAAGTAGAGAATAGAAATAAAATTTATACCCTAATTGTAGGTAAATCGAGTTTAATTAGGGATTTTTCTAATTAATTACTTACGTGGTTAGTTCCGCGAATGAGCCAGCAAGATACATAAATTTGTAACATGCTAAATACAGTGATGACCATAAAACCAAGCCAAAGAAGACTAACTATGAACAATTAAAAATAAGTAATATATATTTTGACTCTGTAAAACTCAATTAGTGACAATCTGACAAAATTAGAGATAGAGAAACATAGCTATGTATTTAATGTAATTATAAATTGTTACCAATAATTCCATATTTAGCGTCTGCTACGTTTATGAGTTTAGAATTTTCATTGCCTGTAAGGAAGGATATTAACAGTCATACGTCTATGAAATGTCAAAAGAAAATCAAAGACCACTGCTGCAAACGCCTGAATGAATGACACAAAATGCTCACACAGAAAAAGTAAAATTCAACAGTCTGAATAAAAAGTAAAATTATTTTACTTAAATGCGAACATTATTAGTATAAAAATAAAAATAATATCTGTAATTATTAAATATTGAATATTTGAATTATAGGTATTACCATTTCAATTGCTCCAATCCCATGTGCAAGTAATCGCTGAATCATCGTAGGATTCTTCAAGGGTCAAAGAATTCATGGTCAAAATGGAAACAATAGGCAGAAATCATAGTGGAAGGGCTATGTTTCCAATATAATGTTATTTTAATACTAACAATAAGTAACATTGTTATGTTATGCAATTGTTTAACCTAAAAAGACACCGGGGAGAGGACGGGGTGGAAACCGTTGAAGCTGCATCTTATTTATTTGCAGTGTTATTTTATGGAGAGACAAGGATGCCTTTTGCATCACTATCAAGTTCTCGAGAGACAATTTTTGAATTGATAATTATAGAATATTCATCTACTTTGAAACAAATGCTTCGCTTGATTATACTAGACTTGGTTTTTAAACAGCGTTTCAACCTTTTTATCATTCTCTCCATTTTCCATCACTCTCACACATCGGAACGGAAACCACACCAATGCAATAGTTTCTTGCGGTTAAGCTGTATATCATTTATTAAGGTTAAGTAGAATTATTTAACCCTAATTTAATTTTTGATTAGTATTAGTAATTAAGATATTATATTATTACCTACTATCTGCATAAGCATAAAATATGCGAGCACAAACTTAAAAAAAACATTTTTCAGTATTTACAAATTCGCTTTATGAATTTTGTCACTCGCACTCCTAAAATATTTCAATGAGCCAAAATGAATTTACTCGAGTATTAAGTGGCAATAATAATATTTCGTTTATTCTTTGTTAATGATAAACCCAATTACACACAACAATTTAAGTTACCTGTCACCTCATCATTTTAAATTTTAATAAATAATAAATAATCACAGTATTTCTTTGACTGTTTACTCGAACAATGGACAACGAAGAGTCTAAAAAGTTAATTTTATTATTCAACCACATTTGTAACGTATTTTCATTGTTATTTACTGCAACTCTGAGATTTTAAACCAAAATAACACATTTGTTCGTTTTTAAGCAGTAATCACTTTAGAACAGGCAAATATATGAAGCTTTTTCATAGAGTTAAGTTGCTTCGACGATATTTCTGGCATTCTTGTATGCAGAAGCCATTTCAAAGGAAGTCTCTTAGCCGATCTTCTCAGACGAATTTAACAGGTTCTCTGTACTTTCTTAATAAGGAAAGGAGTTCCACTTTTCGTTTTTTGCTAATTAACTTTTATAATCGTACAGCACATCACGTTGTAGCAAAAATGATTCATGCATATTGCTTGCCAATAATATAAAAGTGTAAAAACTAGTCTTGTATTCTGTTATAATATATGCTCGAGCATTAATTATGTATTGTCATTTCAAGAACAGCATAAAATTAATAACACAGTTGTAATAAATTATATTACTTACTGCGGGTTTCAGCATTCAAAAGATATTGCCATTTGTCAATATTCAATTATGTATATCCGACTAAAATGGATTTAATACGGATTTTTTTATTTTATTTTTACAACTGCTGTGTTTGTATTTTTGACGCAATACCAAACTTCACTATACTTGATCTTGATAGTGTAGAATTTAATTCTATGCGTCGAATGAGCCTTTATAGTTTGAAATCGTCTTTTGTGATTCACAAACTACTTACATTTAAATGCCCTAACAGTTTTTGCTTGCAATCATTGACTGAGTCACAGGGACTTTTAACTTAAAAACGTAAAAGTTATGTAAATTTAAATTGTAAAAATATACATTTACCTAATCAAGGACGTACCTACAAGGGGGGCATGTGCAACCTCTCAAAAATCGTAAAAAGGGAAGATTTGTAGCTTCGGTCGTACGGGTTGTTGTAGCTTAGGGTTGTGCCCTTCCCCCAAAAAATCCCTTTATTAAGCTCTTCCCAAGTCAAATCCTGGGTACGCCCTTGTATCCAATTACATAATATTATGATTCAAATATTCGAGTATGGACCAGAAACTTTAAACCTGTCAGTATTTCCATTTTTTGCACTTTTGAAGTATTCTCATTTTTACCCAAGATAAAACTCTGAAAATTGAAACTGTTTGTACACATTCACATTCTCATCCCACTAAAAACTAACCCATGATTTAAATCTGCAATGCAAGACTGGACTTAACTGCGAACAATGTAATTGAATATCCACCACACCCAATCGGACAAAACCCTGAGTTCCCAACTGATGACATGTCTCATAACAAAGTAGTAGAGTCCAATAAGTATCCATTGGACGAAATAGGCGAAGAACAATTTAAATGCAACCACAACAATGGCTAAGATTTTCTTCAGTGTCCAAATCACAAGTTTTTTAACTTTCCACAGTGTTTTGAAAACGGGTTTTTTGAAAAGAACTATGCTCCTTCTGGTAGTGGTGGTTGTAGCAAGAGTTGTGGTAGTGGTAGGTGCAAGAGTTGTCGGAGTAGGAGTAGGAGTAGGAGTAGGAGGAGGAGGAGGAGTAGGAGTAGGAGGAGGAGTAGGAGTAGGAGTAGGAGGGGGGGTAGTGCACATTAAAGCTGGACAAGAACAAGTGCAGATTTTTCCATACATGTCATTATTCGGTCCCAAAGCGCTAACTTCTCCACAAACCATGCCCACTCCTCCAGGACAGAATCCGGCACATGTTGCCTGGCACATGGGCATAAAAGTTGGATCCGTGTCTGCGGGATCTCCAGCAAAAGGAGGGCAAACATCCTGAGCAAAAAATCCATTCGCTGTCATCGCTAACACGGCTGGCTGTCAAAAAATTACAAAACAGGAAATGCAAAATTTATATTTAACAGAACTAGACGAAATACTTTAGATGCAAATACAAAATACTGTCGAACCTCAAAATAAAAAGTACCCAAAATTACAAACCTCAAAATTTTTCTCAAAATTTTCCTTCAAAATAATCAAAATGCAAAATACATTTACATATTTTCATTTACTGATTTTGTTTTTAAAATACACTTTTGACAGTCCAAATATAAAATACTTAAAATAAATTTTCAACAATTTTTCTTCAGAGTACAAATACAATTTATACGTGCGTATTTACAAACGAATTAGAAGTATTTTGACTTTGACAGTATTTTGGCAATGTATTGGTTCCAGCTCTGATATTCAATGGTACTTATCTAACAATAAAAGCTTATATAGTAATCATATTTAGTGAAATATACGTAACTAGAAAAAACAATTAGTTAAAAAAAAACATAATTCAGCCCACGGTACTCACGGTAGCATTATAAAGATTAATTTTTTAATAATTTATATAGGCTTGTTAATTTTTATAGGCTAATAAAGTTGAATAATTACATCGTCTGAGCAGGGATAGCTGCAAGCGCAAAATCCAGCAGCCTCGCAATTTCCTGTAGTTCCAGCTTGAAGAAATCCACAGGCATGTTCACAGTAAGTGTGAGTAAACTTATTAATGTGGTCAACTATCAATGGATCTGTGCAGTCGCGAACAAATGTTTGAGATTTGGCCTAAAGCAAAAATAAATCATGAGTAAATTTATTTCTTCCAATCCACACGATATCTGATATATAAAACATTAAATTTGTATAATTATGTATAATATTTTGAAATATGAAAGAAAATAATTTCAGGTTTACCGGTTTGAGAAGAAGGAAGGTGATGGACAAAAGTAGATAGGTAACAGAAGTCTCTGCAAAATGTGAGTTTGTAGGAAACAGAAGGTTTTCCATTTTGCAAAGCGTCTGCAGAGTGTGTGAGTCTCAAATTGACACTAAAGATAAAGTTGTGGTAATTGCACAGGTGGTGGTGGTGATATTGAGGAAAGGAAGAATTGCAAGGTAGAGTAAGGATGTGAGAAGATGACCACTTTTCCCTGCATTGTGTTCACTCAAAAGAACATTGTCAGTTTTCATGTGACTCCCCACAGTCTTTTTCTTTAAAAACACATTTACCAAAACCTCTATATATTACTACTGCCCCAAATAACTCTTCACCATTCAACAATAAACATTCAACAACATAATGCCTGCGTAAAATTTGCACAGGCGGTTCTAAGAATAGAATTCTACAACGTGCATCTGCCTTTAAGAAATCCGAATCACTCCAAATAGATAGTAAAATAATTTAATGCCCCTGATCAATTTCTTTATATAAATAAAGTACCTATTACCCCATTAGACGATATTTCGTGATTTTCTCTTCGACTCCAATATTACAAACTGTTAATCTATTAAGAATTCAATATATACGTTTGTACAGCTATAAGGGTTACTTACACTAGTGCATGTGCATAAATAGGGGCATCAGGGGATGCATCGTTATTTATTTACCTATGCATATGGCATATATCCTTAAGGATAATGTGAATGAACATAATGCAAATGGTACTCGACATCAAGTCCTTTTCATGTGTAATACATTGAAGAGCTTTTATTATTAACAGTGGCTGTGAGAGTACAGAAAATATTTTCAAGTGGTGATGAAAGGGATGAACATTTATAGAAGTTGCTGATTACCTGCATAAAATTCCTGTCAATTTAAAACAAATAAAAGTGTTACAAGCTGTGGGCAGTAAAAGTATCTTTAATTGTTATTTGTTAGTACTTATAATATTACCCTAAAGCATTATTAAGGTAAAGAATTGTTCAATTTTTTGTATAAGTATCAATTATTATTATATGTTTATAGTTTATATATTAATTATTCCAGGTGCACTTTTTCCTTTATGAAAACTGTTATTTCGTTTTGTTCTATACATAATGTGCATGCAGTGAAACAATTGATTGATTTCATGGATGTAAAATGAATTTATCGAAGAATAATATTTGCAAAGTTACCAAAAATGAATGTTTTTGCATCCCTGGAGCGTACAATTAATTTATCCTGACTTTTAACTAACAAGAAGAAATCGAAGTCACACATAAACCTTTTTCTCATGGATGGACAATTAAAATCTCGATGTCAATATTAAGCGATGATACTACAAAGCATGGTCATGCACACTACTAGCCATACGTGGCCATGGCCAAACAACTTTAACGCTTAATATGTTATAGATGTTAAACGGACATTTGTATTTATATGTGTAATCTTCAGAGAATATATTTATTATAAATTTGGAATACAATTCGACAAAGAGACTCGTGAATGTGCAGCTACGGCATTCTCGCGACTTCATTGGAAATAAATATATTCATGAGACTGACGTGTTTCGTAAGTGTGAAGTTAAAAGTGACCATATAAAAGTCTTTCATCCACATGTCCGTGTACCGTTTACAAAGAGAGTCGTCTTCGTATACAGTGCAGATGAAGAAGGTAAATGTATTCCTATATAATATACCAATACACGAATTCTATTATTAATGTTGTATGTAATTATAACTTATGTGGTGATGTGATGACAATGCCGGAATTTCTGTGGCTGTTCCTGCATCTGCTAGAAATTCTAACCGTGTAACTGCTTCCTTTAGGTTTGTATAACATTTCACGTTTTTTATGAGTCCTCCTAAGATGTGTGTGCAAGTGCCATGTGTACCTACCTATTGAATTCTGTCATGATTCTGCATCTTTTATACACAGAATCTTTTCCGCCAAAAATAATTGTTATACATCCACACATTCTAATACCGGACTCCTGACACTCCGAGTAGAGAGTAACATTTATTCAAGACAAAAAATAAATGTTTGTGAATACTAAACAGGCCAACCAGGTGTCCCTTCTATGGTCTTTTATTTCAATTATACACACTGCATCACAATAGTTTTTTATATATTCCTATTTTTCCTATGACGAACAAAAGTAACTGACCCATCGCATCAGCAGTGTGTATTAATAGTAATGTCATTGAATCAAGGTTTCTACCATTATAATTTTATCCTTGAAGATGTTATTAAACGTTGTGGAGAAAAAAACATTGCACAATATTGTACAAATTGAAATAAATAAACAAATAAATTAATTTTTATTGACCCATCAGAGACAATGCGACAATTAAATAAAACATAAAGAAAAGTGCAATAAATAAATCAAATAGGAAAAAATAAGTAAAATAAAATAGTTAGTAAAACAAAAAATAAATAAAATCAAAAAGTTAGTAAAATCAAAAAAATAAGTAAAATCAAAAAAGTAAGCAAACCAAAAAATAAGCAAAACCAAAAAATAAGCAAAACCAAAAAATAAGCAAAACCAAAAAATAAGCAAAACCAAAAAATAAGCAAAACAAAATAATAAGTAAAATAAATAAGCGAAAAAAAAATAAACAAAAAGGTCAAAGGAATACAAAAAAAGTAATGAGATCTACACGAAACCCTGCTGTTGATTTAATTGATCAAACTTTGACGAAAACTGCTACCTATACTGCGAGTAAAGCTAATAATTAGAATTGATTCTCATTCCCACGGCACATCAATGTCAACGGGTAATAATGGCAGGGAAAAAGAAAGGGAAGTAAACAAAATAATATATGGGACACGGAGCGAGACGAAAATTACCAACTTTTGATTCCTCCCCCATGTGCTTCTGTCTCATATAAAAAGTAATAATTTTTTTTTACTTGTATATAGATATATTAATACCACACAAATACACCTTTCTTAAATACGATTACTTTTTATATTAAATGAATGTTACGACATTGTACAATACTTCATTAATGGTTTCTTAATAGCTTGACGAAATTCGGAAAAATCTGCGTGCACGAATCACAAAGTGACAATAACCATCTGCCGTTTAAAAAGGAGAAAGAGAAAAACAACTGTAGGTATAGCTATCTCCGTTTTAGTTTTTTGTAGGAAAGTATACAATTGTACTCAATTCAAAGGCAGTCGTATTAATAACTTCTGTGAGTGAACAATTATCTCGTATCACTGTCTTTACAGTTACCTAATATTTATAATTTATTTATTCTCTTAAACCTTTGTTAAGAGCTATCCTTAAACACTCTCATCTTTTTTGTGCTTACACATATTAATCATATTTTGTATACGTAATCAAATGCTCATAGTTTCATTGACTCTTCATTCTTGGTATCTTAAATCTTACTTAGTGGTGTCGGTATCCAGTCTTTACATGTAACGAAGGTCTTAGTACACTTACAATGTGTATTTTTTACTCAAAGTGAACTGTGTAATGTAAGTAATGTGTAATGTAGCCAACAAAACTCGGAAGTGTATACATGAATAATGGAAAGGAAATTCACAATGAGGCAACTTGAGACATAATTGCATTCATCTTTATTTGCATAATGTCCATCATGTGTAAGATATATTACTTTTCAATGATTACAGTTATAAATAATTTGCCCGGTGTGTATTGCATATAATAGCAAGCTATATACTTACTCTCTGTTTTTATCAAATGATTGATCTAAAGCGTTTGAATGATTTTGAACACCATAAAAGCTAAACACACCACTATATATGCCGAAAACCAATTTAATTTCTAATTATTCTGTGTTAAAACTGAAATGGTAAAAAAATCTGTGCTGATGATGAGTTATACCAGTTAACCACATAGTTATTACCATAATATAATATTATACGTATATATTAGACAGGTTAAAATAGTTTATAAGAACGCGAATGTCATCGCATCAGCACATTTACAACAATAACATTCGGCTTCTACATTCTCATAAAGTAGCAATGTAAGCAAGAGGCGTAGCCAGGAAGTATTCGTGGGGTTTCTAAGTTTTAGCTGGTAATGTGCCATGATAAATGAATAATACGCAAACAGCAGTGCTTAACGTGGCCATTTTCAGCATAAATGTATGAAAGGCACAAAGGGATATGGATTTCCTTGGATTAACATTAAGTGGCATGTAGAAATTGGCAGAATTGCCGTTACATGTTAATATACGTGAAGCGCAAAAACATTACTAACATTTAGGCTAAACTCAACCAAAATGAGGAAATTATGACGATTTTTTATATTTCGAAGATCGATTTTGTACTTTTCTCAGATGTAAAAGCAGCGGGAGCATCTATGACTTATTTTGTTAAGCGCTCTAAAAATATCTAGTTAGAAAAAAATAAATGACAAACAAAATGGGATTCAAAGACAAGTACTCAGATATTGACAGGTCACAGGTTAAAGAAACGGAAGAAATGGTGTCCGACCAACCTAAAAGAGAGCAACATTATTAGATTTGTTCAAAACGCCTGTTTTGAGAGTGCGTCTTCTGAATTCAGAGTACAACTGGTTTTGCCAACAGTATAATATATTATGGAATATCCTTCAATATTAAAATATCTAGAAGGGAGGGGGTTGTTTCAGCGCCCCTGGGTACGCCGATGAATGTATGTAAGTAGACAAGTGGTATTTAAAACCGCAAAGGAAAGGAAAACAAAATATTTATGCAAAATGTATTTATATTGGATGTTAACTGCAACGAGCTTTGTCTAACGACATAAAAGCTTCGTTTCCTTTGTGACCAGTGAAAATGTGCCGACACAAAATGTTTTTGCACTGAAACGAAAAGCATTATAAGTAAAAGTACCTACGTTGTACGTTCTTACTTTTTTTGTTCTTCTTGCATTGTGTGTGGATGTTGTATCAAGTAGCACCTCTTTTCAACTACAATCTCAGTGTCATCATCATTGTAACACTGTGAAATTTGTAATAGCTGCACTTAAATCAAGCTCATCTTCACACACACCAATAACACACCTATAAAAACAACAATCACCCTGACGCAGCTCATGAAAGACTGACTTACATTTAAATTAACTTCTGCCTGGTTTACTGAAATATTTAGAACAACCATTTAAGTCACTGCGTCTCTTCCTATTTTGTTATATACGTACTCTGCGGTATGTATTAACCCACCCGAATATTTTTACAACTAAAATACGCCTGTGCGTGTGTCGCATGATAAAATGCATGAATTCTATTGATAATGTAATAAAGATGCATACATACATTGAGTTTGTTTATTATTACAAGCCTGGATTGGATGAACATTCGAACAGTATGATTTAGAATAAATGAATTGATAAAATGGAGCAATCCATGAGTAGTGGTCGGCTTGCCACTTTCTAAATAAAGTGGTAAATGCAGTAACAACACAAATACCTGTACAATCTATATACTACAGGTACTACTACCAATGCGCAATAATTTTTATATTGAAACATAAATATAGATTCCATATTATACATTTTAAGTGCTGTTGTCCAAGTGGCAAGGGCAGACCTGCAAAAAATTCATTAAATTTCAATGGTAGGTTATACATAATATATTGTAAGGAATATTATTGTTAGTACACCAAAAGCATTCGTCTTGGACAGAAGAGGAAAAAGAGACACTCATTGGCTTTGTTGAAATAGACAAGAATCATTATTATTATTAACTTAAGTATTATTGTTGCATTGCCCATTTTCATGATGGCCGGTCAATTAATTCTTTTGTGATAAATTACAAAATGGTTACAAAATGCTGCAGCTTGCGCATCTTTTTTATCACCAAACCCTTTATGATGAGAATGAATGGACTAATTGACACCCTTATTAATTATTGTACCGTTCTGCCACACTAATCGTAATTTCTGAATATCTGACTCTCCAGACTTCATCCATTCTTTTAAGT
Source organism: Pogonognathellus flavescens (assembly GCA_019776165.1). Taxonomy (NCBI): domain Eukaryota; kingdom Metazoa; phylum Arthropoda; class Collembola; order Entomobryomorpha; family Tomoceridae; genus Pogonognathellus; species Pogonognathellus flavescens. The sequence goes on from JABASD010002997.1 coordinate 20,169, forward strand.
GATAGATCCATTTGCACATTCATAGGCTGATATAACTGTAGTATCACAAACTGTGTCTGGTGTGTGGTGTCTTTACAAATATGTATGTGCAAAAGTTGCACTTATCTTAAGTTTGACCCGCTTTACTTAACTGTAAAAATGAATGTAATGTGCAATCATAGCTTATTTTGATACTCCCCATATGTAAACATTTTGTAATAATAATATAATTAAATTAACTGTTTCAGTATTCCGACACACATTTGCAAGCGAAGTATAATTTGATGCTTTTGATATACATCTGCCTTAGACTCCCATATTCATTTATTTCTTCGTCCGCTTATTACAAAGTACAAAGTACACAGTAATTATTTTTGAATTAATTAAAATGTACTTTCGTGTTCAAAATTATTAAGGATGATGGGTACTGTTGTGTGGCAAAATATTTACAACTAGGACTTCACTATTCAAACGAAACAAGCATTTTTAAATGAGCCACAAGAAAATCGTCATCAAAATTACGTTGATTTAAAAAATACAAAGTTTAAAATAAAATATAAAATCTCGACAATGAATGGAAAAGTTCGGATATTTGGAATTTTGTATATGTGTTTAGTAACAAGTTTTTCTGCATTTGCTTCCTGGACCCCGGAAGCTACAACTCCGACGGCTACTACTACTCCGAAGACTACTACTACTCCGACGACAACTACTACCCCGACGACTACTACGGTTACTACTCCTACTACTTCTGTTTCTACTACTAGCACAACGGAGGCTTCAGAATATTACCCAAATGGTCCTACGACTACCGGTGTAACTTCGACCACTTCGGCTTCATCTGAAGATGAATATTACTATTCTTTTTCGTCTGACGATTATTACTCAGCCGTGGAAGAATATATGAACGAATATGCTGGTCAATACTCCATTAGTGGTCGCACCAGCAACAGGTCAGCCCTTCTTCACATTTCACAAATTCTATTTTTCCAGATCTTTTATCATTTTTTTACAAATTCGTTTTACTTTTTCCTCATGTTGGTTTTATTCTTGAAAAAAAAGCTTTGAATATGCAAAAAACGTTTGCAAATTTCATTTCTGAAAAAAATAATTCAATGAAACGAATGATGAGTATGAGAAAGCTTTTATTTGAATATGTATTATAGGGAGTCCAGTCGAGGATGCAGCGAAACATCCACGAAAGAAATTGTCAGTTTTTACACGAATCCCTCTTTTCCTCGTTTTGACAAATCTTCAAAGGTTTACAAACATCTTGTCACTCCTCACAGTACTGCTTATAAGGCTCTAAGGTAAACTATATGTCTGGAAACATAATAATTTCACTGTTAAAATAAAATAACGGATAATAGTAATATGGACATTTTTCGGAATAAACATAATTAATGGTGTGCTACAATGCTGCTAAATAAAATTTCAGTAAAATAATTCTTGCAAACAATATAAAAGTTATTTACTGCTGGGAAAATGGATATTTTGTTTGTTTAATTTGTAGTACTGTACAATAGGTTTTTTGTGGTTGGATTTTTTTGATAATTTCAGAGTGGAATTTAAAGAAGTTATAATGGCTGGAAGAAACATAGATTGGGATCCGAATTGTTGCACTACAGATTCGTTTCAAATTGTGAACAATGCGGATGGAGCAACTGCACCTCAATGCGGTCTCCTCAAAGGCTATCACTGTAAATAAATTCATTAATTTCATTTTCATCTCCAATTATAATTTTTACAACCACCTCTTATAATTTCGAATGATTTTTTTTCAGTTACTGTACTTTTTAAACAAAACCAGCCGGTTGTTATCGTCTTCACGATGCAGAGTACTCAATATGTTTGGAAAATCAAGATAACTCAAATCGAACACTTTCAAGATTTAACAGGTTAACTTAAATTATAATTATAAAAAACTATTAAAGTACTTCCTAATAATTTTACATTAGTTTCATTTTAAATTCCCAGGTTGAATTTAGTTAAATAAAAAGAATACTTTTAATTGCCTTCAGATTACCAAAGAGAAAATTGTGGCATAAGAAATGGAAGACATGAACAAAACTACAGAGAACCAGGCCAACATCAACCTTCCATTGAAACAGTTTTGAAGCTTTATCCTGATTTCCGTCTTACAATTCCATTTTATAGAAGTGACTATTTTTTAACGTTTTTAAATATTTTTGCATATTTTATTTTTAAAGAAAATTAACGTTTGGGTAATATTTAATTTTATCACTGCTGGAATTAGCTACTGAATACAATCGCGGATCAATGGCAGGATTAGCTGAAGAAAATAACACTTACCCGCATGAATGGCCTTGGCAAGTGGCGATTTTGTTTAGAAGAGGATATAAATTTTTCTTTTTGTGCAGTGGATG
>JABASD010002998.1:0-22532 GCA_019776165.1 Pogonognathellus flavescens
TCGGAGACATAATTTTTGGTTATTTTTTTAAAAATTAACCTGTGAATAATAGCAGCTAATTTTTTGTGTGTGATGTTTTTATACCTCTGTCAATCAGTGTGCAAAATTTCGTCAGAATCTGGCTATGACATTTGAGAAGTTTTACATGTTAGTAATCGAGTCGTAAACAAATCTTCATTTTGCGTTTGGGTGCGATTCTATTTGTAGTTTTTCACGAGTAATTGACATTTGGAATTTTATGCATGCTTCCTCGTTGTATGTTACCAGTTACTTGCAAAAATTAATATTGTATATTGTAAAGCATCTTTATAAAACCACACACGCACGTGCGATTGCTTTACAAAAGTTTACATTATTACGGTAGAGTATAGTACAATCATGGATTTACGTTTTTATTAATGTTCAGTGTGGTAATTGTAGTTATTTTTTCGTGGATATGTTTACACGAGTCATGGACAGAGAAGGAAGTAAATGCAAAACACTGTTGAAAAAGTAAAGGACAAAATCTTCTGGTTTGAGCTAGGGCAGCATAATTGTATAATGTAAATAGTACGGAAAGGTACCTACAGTGTTTTTTAATTTCAATGTTCAGTTTTTTGATATATTTATTTCTCATTTTAAGTAATGCTGTTGTATTTTGTTGAGGTTTTTATTTTCATGGCTGCTTTGAATTTCCAATCGTTCCTTTAGTAGTTCCATCGTAATTTACATACGCACAATCATTTAAAAGCTAAATAATAACACACATGTTTATGAATCTAATTTACACTTACAAATAATTATAATTATAATTATGATAACAATATTAACAAATTCCTGTATAAAGTATATAAGATAAAAATTAAAGTGTTATCGTTTTATAGTGGTGGTGGTGGTGGTGGTTTAATTTAACCACAGCAGTGAAGTGAATGCTACTGCTGGTCGTGCAGAGCAAAAAGAGTGAGATGTAAACACGAGATTATTTTTAGAGTCATGTTGAGGATAAGGAAGAATATTTGAATGACTAATGCTTTTTATATTCATTCTTCATATACTTCATTCTTGATCTTTTTATATTTTCCATGCAACTCGTGTTGCTTAGCTAAAATAACTTGCAATTAGCTTTGACATCCCTTGTCTCGTTATTGTGTTTATGATGCGTGGGAGTCCCTTCGGTGGATATTACATGCAATAAAGTAGAAAACAAAAAACAGGCAGCATTACATTTTATAAATAGATGTAGTATTATTACTATTACTAATGTTTAACATAATATCTAGGTACTTGCTGCCAATTCTATTTTTGCAAACACATTTCTATGAATTATGATCCACTGTGCGTATTTCCCTTTGTGTTTATATGTAATTGTATTGCATACGCAAACGCAATTCACTTTTTAACTTTAAAATAAAACATTCCTGTATATTACATAGATACAGGTAGCATATACAGATGTGTCTATTATTGTGTTCTTTGTAATTTAAATTCTGACATTTTCTTAACCTGTATAAGAATGGGCAACGAAAAGTGTTAAGTGTATGAGACGATGAATGGATTGATTATTGGAAGAGTAGAAGGAATGATTACAATTTTCTTTGTTATTACTAGTTTCTTGTGGATTTTGTTTACATTTACTGTTATTGTATCTAGAGTGTGATGATTTGGTTATGGTACGCAATCTTACATAAAAGATGAAAAGTTGATAAGAAAATTGTATCAGAATGTGTACAGAGAGCAACTCACGTTTACATGAAAGGATATCAAGGAAGCATATTATTATTTCGTATAGGATTTGGTGTAGGAACCGCTAAGTACACAGGAGTGATTGTGAGAGAGTGAGTGTACAAAACACAAATGAAATGACGGAAAAGAAGTCTCTATGATTGCATTACAACTCCACTACTAACTCGCTCCTGCTCCTGTCTGTCTATACGTCCCAAGAAAAACTGATGGTAACTATGAACCACAAACCCAGCCAATTGAACAAAAACAGGGCATCATCACCACATCATTTTACTATCTGTACTTAAACTTCTTATATATCTTATAAACACACACACATTATATCAGATATACTTACTACTACATACACAACTACTTAAATTGCAAAATCAAACTAGGCTACTAAAATAAAATTCTATGTACGAAAATACTACCACAAAGTTGAATACGTTAAATATACATGCTTACTAATACCTGCACTTACACTACAATACGTATAGCAATGCAAATTTTCTGATTACTTAAAAATATACTGGTAGAAAAATCTTCGAAATCTTTATTTACAGTGTGCCTTATACTTTTGTTATATATAAGCCTCGCCTTGATCGCTGTGTATACTAAAATGTAAACATCGTATAGTGTGACAAATAGCCTCGTCTAATTTTTATTTTTACAATAAAATCTCATGCAAACACGTAGTGCAGTATCTGACACACTGACAGCTACCTATAACAAAAAACACATTAGCCATATAATAAAATAATATAGCAGTACAATTTTTTTGGCTTTATGTGTATTCCTTCCCAGCTCTTTAAGTGAGACGTTAGTTTAATTCTGTATGCATTTCAACGCAAGTGCCATAACATAATTTTAGTTTTATGTACACCTATTTATAAGTGTGTAGACTAAATACACATGTTTTATTTTAAGGTTTATCTACAAAGTTGCATTAGTATAGTATTGGAAGCAGTTTAACAATTTTGTACAGTTAGAATGCACAATGCGTATTCACTTACATTCTGTACTAGAAGAATGGAAGTTATGGACAGTTAGTACTACTACGGCACTTAACTCACAGTATATATATGCATTTCATTTTTGCTGACACACTGCTGTGTAATAACGAGAGAGAGGATTTAGTGTTTTCCTTATGGCTGTACTACACTCACGCTTGGAATAACAGTCAATGGTAATGCAATTTTTAAATGGGTAGTAGTGTATTCTGCATTGTAGTCAGAAGAGTCTTCAGTTGTGGTTGAGTCTCCAAAAGAGACTTTGTTCATTCTATCTACTCTCTGCACTAGCTCTTGTTTATAATTCTATACACTTACCATTAGTATATACTACTACTGCTTCTAATTCTACTTAGGTACACATTCGAAGCTAATGTGAAGATTCTTATGACTCTTGTCCTGGTCTCGTCTATCGTTGCTTTGCTCTTATAATGGTCTCTGTCCCAGTGCCCCATATCTCAGATGCATTCATATCATAACATACGACAACTGCTGTATCTTTGTACTCCTATGTAATATAGAAACTGATATGTACTATATTTACATGCATAAGGTATGTATTAGTATGTATGCTGCATGTGTCATACACAAAATATGCACTTGAAATGCTTAAAAAATTTATTCCCTTATAATTTGCTTATAGTACTATAAGAATGACATGTTCACTGTCATTAACGGAAATGTTTTCACATCAAAAAAAAAACTTCATTGATATATTTTTGTTTACAAGTAAAATTATTAGCCTATAACTATATTTGACCTTTTCTCTTTAAGTATATATAATTTTCTTGCCGAATGATAATCCGTAAGTGATGTTGGATTTTGGTTATTGTAAAGAGTACAGGTTTAAAAGATCTCGTATTAATATGTTATTTAAAATTTGATTGTTATAATTTTTTGGCACAATGTATTGATAGGAAAAGCTGTAGGATTTTGTTGGAGTGATTTCCTTGGTTTGATTTTATGAAAGGAAAACTTTGGTGACAGTGTTTTAAGTGTTGTCACCGATGTTTCCCTTTGGCTTGAAAAACTCGGAGCCTCTGTTTACACAGTAATATATGAGTGTTGTGGTTTTCTGCTGAAGTCTAATGCTAAAAAGAAACTGCTGTAATGTCTTTTAGTAGTTCAGTTTGTTATCACAACACACCAATCGTACACACACTCACGCTGTCACAGTTCTATATTATTAAGGAACCGGATAAATGCATATAAATGTTACAACCATAGCAGTACACATATGTGGGAAGAACATATACACTATTAGTATTGCATATATGCATATGGTACATATAACATATAGAATAGACTGCCGCTAAAATAACTACATTAATGTGCAGTACGGAAATCTGTGTAGTTTATACAGAGACGTTCATTTTTTGGCAAGACTCATAGTTTAACTAAACTGTGTACAAAGCAAAGCACATGCAAAAAAAATCGTGATTAGTAGATCAGAGAGTTGACAAAGATTGGGAATGGTTTCAAAATCTGAGTCACCCTTGCATCATCATCAGCATATCTTCGTCTGTCTTGTGTAAAAGCGTATAGTAATAATAATACAGTTCGTGGGTTCAGTTCATACTTGTAAAATTAGTTTCTACTTTGTAAATACCATTTGTAGCCTATAAATAAGCTCAATATTTCTATACCGGAAATATTATGATTCAGACTCACAGTTGAACTCTGACGTGTGTGTGACGGAAGAAAATATTTCAAAGTTCACAATTATTGTAGACGTGTAATGTCACAATGGTTCAAGTTGCGTAAAAGGTTTTGTACCTAACGAGATAATTGAATTCTAATGTCAACCAACATGTATCTAGTATCCATTATATACTCACATTAAGCATCTTATGCAGTAGTCATGAAATGTAAATGTGTGTACTAATTAAATATACCACGTACATTTACCACACTACAAGATTACAGTTCAGAGTGCAGTAGCACAACACAAACACAGAATACAGATACACACGCTTTTACGTGATACAAATGTTACTTTTCTGAAAAGTCGTCCCATTACACATTTCGAGAGCCTATACTTGATTATACTGATAAATTAGCTATATACTATTCTTATATAAAATGTCTATAGGAATTACATGCATTTATATAAAGAGTTTATAATTAATAAGAATTCTCATTCGTTCACTGTTTGTATTTCTTACGCGTATAACACGTTGTATCTGTATAAAAAGTAAAGTGAGCTGTTAGTTGAGAAGAGAGACCTTTTCTGCTGATTATTTGGTTGGAGGAAATCTAAAGAACGACAAGGCGCATAGTGTGTGTCTTGTTGTTCTTGTTCAGCTCTGATTCTTCTGCGGATCTTTATCTTTTATATACAGTACAACAAATGCGACAGTATATATAGACGATAATATGTGATGCTATACAGCAGCCCTTTAAAGTGGAGATACAAAGGATAGCTTATACATTTTGTCACATAGCATTGCTAATTTATGTTTGTGTTAAGCAACTCAACAGATAGCCATAAATAAGCATTTAAGATAAGTGAGTATTCCTGACGATACGTAAATAGGTGCAGGTATTAGAAGTATAGATGTAGTAACAGCCTTCTCTCTAACTAAGTTCACACAAAAAAGAGTTTAAGTTTGTGGAAGCAGAGTAAACTATCTCCTATCTGAAAAGTTTACAATCTACAGACTAGGACTAGTATATACATGGTAATACTAATAGTAGCAATAGAGATAGTAACTTTATTAGTATAGGACAATATTATATGGTTATATAGTTTAAGTAAAATGTGTGTGGGGTATATAGAGTAATCTTCGTATATACTAATCCATTAGAAAACATTGAAGTTTGGGGAATTCTCTAAAGTCCTTTTCAGTGCTACTAATCTCTCTGCAGGGAACTCCCGGGCTTTTTCTCAAAAGATTTATTCTCCATTTGTATTCAAGGTTTTCCTCAGATGAGTTTTCCTGTGGACCCTGAAATTCGGCTAATGGATCGCTTGGGAGATTTTACGGCTTATAGTTTACTATTATATTATACTGCATACACTCTCACTTTACTTTTACCCGTGTACACTGAACTGTTTATATTTAAAATTACTAGGACTATTACGAGAGTCAGTCGCCTCTAGTAGGCAAATCGTCTCTTTCAAATTTGCATATTTCACTCAGCTCTCTGACAAGGTCTTCTCAGTTCACACGCATGTATATTTATGTAATATTACGCTCACTCCAACCAAATATTAATAAACTCTAACACTGACTCTATATAGGACTCAGATTTACAAGTTCTTCTCTTCATCGCTGAAAATTGTCTTTTAATTGCTCATTAATAATTCTAAGGAGAAAATTGTAATACCTACTACAGATTTCAGCAATTAATTTTTACTATTACATAATTTTAGTACATGCACGTCTTTTTATCTATCCACTTCAACAATTCATTCCAATTATACACTTCATTATTTAATACAGGTCACATGTAAGTATTATCAAGTTCAGTGTTATTTATGGCAATAAATTGCATGTTAGGATAATATATTTTTTTAGCGCAGACTTATTAGTAAACGCTTATCTTAGTTTGGTTGTCTGTTATGTAAAAAGTGCAGATGACATTTCTCACTTGGAAAATCATCTCTTGATTTCTGATTGATAATTCTACGAAGGAAATATAATACATACCTATTACGGATTACGGATCTAGTATTTATTTTTACGATATTAATTTTAATATTATGGACGTCTTTTTCTGTAATGCAACAATTTATTAGAATTACACAACTTACTATTTCATACAGGTCATGTACAAGTAGACTTCGTAGAAAGTGCATTTTTAGCTTCGTAATTTTATGTATAGAAATTGCAAGTTGAAATTATACAATTTGTTAGTGCCGACTTATTAGCAAAGTATCTTATTTTGGCAATCATGTAGTTTGTTACATGTAAAAAGATGCAGATGACATAATAAGTCTCGCACCATATTCCTAAATACTACAACGTAAATAGCATGTGATTTGGAGTAGAAACAAGGTCGCGCATAGTAATGATGTGTGAGACTGTACACAGGTGAATAAATTGATAGTGAAATGAATGCAGAAGACAGTTCGGTTGTGTATGTGTAAATGTTCCTGTGCAAAACAGAATGCTGTTATACCAGACGAAGCGAGAGAATCTTTTACAGTCCCACCAACAACTCAAGTCATGCAAAGAAATCGCAGACATATCCCGATAGCACGTGAAATGAAATTTTCATGCAATGTTACATTCACAGCAGCATTCTAGTAGTCCCTGTGTGTTTCTTGGGTGTTCACGTTGCTCCTGTAAATACAAACGGACGATTTTCTTCAACATTTCGGTCAGATTGTACACACAAGCTATGTTAAAAATACTTGCAGGAATATCATATCATATCATATACAATATGATATAATATAGTATGTATATAGTAATAGTGTTTTATATAGGGATGTTAAAATATGCTATGAACATTTCCGTTGCTTTACTACTCTTGTGACCAACATACTGGAAAATTCTGGAGATTTCGTTTCGCACAGATTCGAATGGATGAGAGTTGAGAGGGAAGCGAGAAAATCTAACCTACATTTTTTGCTGAAGGAAAATAACCTCGGGAATTTGATTAGCATAAATGATAGGTATACAGAATAGAATCTTGTGCGTGGGATTGCAACTGTGTGGTATGGAACAGAATATTGATGCTGACAATAAAAATACAACATACAGATTTAGTGCACTCTTTTACATACAGGAATTGTTTATTATCATTCAATTCCTGCAAAATCACTTGAAATTCTACAATCTTAACAATCTGGATCTTAATATTACAGTGTAAAAAGTTTCCTCGTTTCTCCACTTTTAGAAATGTACAGCATATTTTGTTTTAATGGTTTGTTGCATTTTACACAATTCGTTGTTAGTAGGTTTCTATTTATATTCTAATTAATCAAAATTATTTTTAATTATTTTTATTACTAGAAGTCCGTTAAAAAACTTTAATACTAATATTAAAATGATCCAGTTACATAAGTTCAGGTTTTTAACTTCTCAAGTGTTGTTATATGCAATTCGGATCAAAATTTTTCTACAAGTTTGCGTACATTTTTGTCAAGATGGTACAAAATTTTAGTAGCTGTATGAACCGGATGAGATTTCCAGGAGAAAAGTAAGATTGGATTTGAGTAGGCGATATATTAAGCAGATTAGAAAAAGTGTATGGACACGTTGTAGGCGTACGGGATGATTTACACTATTGCATCCTCATCACACATTTCCCTTTCCCCTGTCTACCAGTACTACTGCTTAAAATGTGGACTTAAGCACACGCATGTATTTCGTGATATTGCAAAGTCTCGTATATTACATGTAAAGCATCTTAATGGATTCACACTAAGTAATTGGTGCTAGCAGCAGAGAAAAAATATTTTTACACTAAGGATTTGTATATACCTATATAGCAGCATAATACCTAAGATAATATATACCTTTACCAAAATGTATGCTCACACTGAGATAATTTTTCCGCTTCATTCTGATGTTGTATCATTGGATTGCGTAATAGGTTTTTAATACAAATGGCGAATCAATCGCTTAATCTCTTAAAAACAAAATACAAATCACATATAAACCATTTCTACAGATATATACTCACGAATCACGATCACTCTCTCTATAAATGTATCAATAGAATAAACTAGTTTATTATACACCGTATATAAGGATTAGTGTCTGGGAGCATTAAATGTATAGCATAGCTTACATAACACGGACACGTACTTGACATTGTCAGCCATAAGTTGTTTAATGCGCTGCTGCCGTGATGGAAATTGGAGGATATTACTATATACCAAAGTATTATATATAAATAACAAGTTTATATGCGGAAAAGTGCGTCTCAGCGTCTGACTCAGATATAAAGGCACGTATATAAACATTTCATAGACGAAAGTTCTTTTTTGTATGCATGACCAACTATTAACACAGTAGTTATGAGTCAAGAGCATAATAAAGCATAAGAAAGTGGTGGAAAGAACGCAGTAGTTCAATGGGACTGGGTTTATTACTTGAATAAAGAAACAAAGCCTGGAGCACACACACACAGAGCATCGTATCTTTATACCTCGGCTGTGTATGGAGTATATATTATGCACTCTAAAGAAAAGACGCATGGACGTTTGTAGTATATAGTATAAAAGATACGATGATAGTTTTTTTAGGTAGTTGCTTTTGTGATGCAATAACTTTGGCAGAATTCAAATGCATGGCAGTAGAACAGTGGAGTAGTGGGTAGAGGATACTTGGCTCAATTCAATAAATTTTATATGCTTCACCATACACATAAATACGTAGTTCATATACATACTACTCTACTATATCTAATGTTTTTTCGAGTCGATGAAAGGTCTGGACAAAATATACATGAATATAAACGAATATATATTATGGAAGTATATATATACTGGATATGTGTATAGAAACTCGGCAGAGAGAGAGAGAGAGAGACTCCAGTAACAGAGCAGCAGGCATATCGGTTGAGAATGTGCGCGTGCAAATAACTTTGAGAGTTTGGGAAGGTTACTCGTAAAGTTGACGGAGCAACTACAATGTGCGTTTTATTTTAACTCGCTGTGAATTAATCACAAGTAGACCATCCACTATGCTTTTACACACTACAACTTGTACCATTTCTGCTTTAATATGTTAGAATCAACTTTTGAACTTATCATTCATTATTATTACGGCTACATCATAGACGTAACACATGTAAAAAGGCCTATATAGTATATAAACCAAAAGATGTATGAATTATATCCCTATACTACGCCTGAGAAGTGTAATTATACAATTTCTCTGGCGTCGCAGAATAAACGTAGCAGAGTTTTATTTATCAGAGTCTTCCCTCGCCAACATTACGTAATTAGTTAGGTAAGTATGAATTTGAATTTGCATAATATATGTGTTATGAGTTTGCACTCTAATTTTAATAATATCTAGGGTATATTTGTACATATAGTAATGTTAGCAAGATCCGCGCATATGTTCAGGTTATATAAAAGTGTTTGCCAGTGTAATTCTGTCATCACTTCGTTTACGTTTGACATTAAACGAGACAGAGCGTGTTTAGCTGTTGGTGAGAATTGGAAGTATCAATAGAGCACAGATCTGCATATCACACCAAGATATGCAATCTGTGTTAGAATCTTTATTGGTATGTGTAGTAGTATAAGTAGCAGGGCTGGAAGTTGTAAGTGTAAATTTCTCTCAAGCGTCTGGTTTGTTTGGTTCGTGTGAGATTTGGGATGATGCGAAACAAGTTTTAGTGTGGTGGAACGTATCAATGGATGCCACACCCACATGCTCCTTTCAAGATCACTTATTTTTAGAACTCCGTCTCTGAAACTCTGAACAAACAATTTTGATTTGATCTAAAGCTTCTCTACTACTTCCACTATACTAAATGCTCCACACATTCTCTCGTTACCTTTAGTCAATATATTATGTGTACACAGAAAGTGACTGGAGAACCATCAGGAATTTATTTTATCTAGGTTTCACATTGTTTAGACATTTCATCGTTTTTTCGCAGGTATTTCTATTTTCGGATCCTTGTGCAGTACGTAACAAAAAATTACTACCCTGAGAGATTCTATACTAGTTGTATTTGTAAATAGACAAGCCAAAGGCAGCTGTCAACTATTAACGTATTAGCAAAAACGGAAAATGTTGTACAACCGCTGCGTGTTGTACTTACTTAGGTATCTTTGTATTGCAAATGAAGCCGGAGATACAAATTACACTAAAGGTACATGCTACATACATTACATGTGTATCTACAAAAGCCATTGTGGCTTAAAGGAAAATGTCCGCGTCATGCAGGTGGTAGTATAGAGTCACTGCAGCAGTCTAAGTGTCTTTTGTCATTACATGCCACAATTATTGTCCCTAGTCGGTTCTATATAAAAAAAGTTCTTGTTTGTTTGACGATATATCCTATACCTTGTTAAAATGTATCACCAGCATTTTCATCAATGATGGTTGTACTAGTTGCAGTAGTATTTATCATCGTATATATGCTTTATTCTTTAATACATTATTATTATCAGTCTGTATATAAGGTGTGTTGCTATTATTTGTGTTTACGTAAAAGTTTTTGTGGTAGGAAAATGTTTGCATTGCTTTTGACATTGAGTTGAACTTTGGCTATGAAAGTCGAGCGGAGCATTTTGGGATTTACTTTTGTTACTAGGTAGGTTCAGGTTCAGATCGATAAGAGTGCACACATAAATAAATACTTGGACAGAATATATAATCTCCTATATGCTCATATCAGTTTTACACACAGATATGGAAGTGCCATATCAAACATGTACAAATAGTACTTATAATAGCACGATTTGCTTTTTACCTTGCACACCAACAATAAACGCAGCTTAAATACTACAACAGATGTAATAAACTGATTCGTAATGTTAATTGATGTATTTCCGTACCTATACTAATAGTATATCTGTTTGTACAAAGTTTTTATCAAAGCAAATAACACACCTGAAACGTTATACTTAACTTAACATTTGTTAAACACTGCAGTAGGCTCCTTTATCCTTATCAGGGAATTATGAATGTAAAACACGTGCAATAAACATTTGTCTATGAAATGATACCTCCCTAAGAGCCTAGAAAGGTCGAGATTGTCATGAATTTGAATTTCAGGAAGAATTTATAATTTTGTATAGATATTGTGAGTATCACAGATAAAAATTTCATTAAAAATATTTAATTGCGCTTATTCCGTACTGAAATATTAATTAGGTTGATAAAAAAGTTGCTAACTAAAAACGGATGATTTAAAATGTGATGTATGTCAGTTGTGTATGTGTCTCTATAGGTTGTGTGTTTATCAATCTATTTGTATTATGTGAATGAGAATGGAATAAATATTTATTCTTTATTTACTATCAGTTCATACTAATCAATTAGTATGTAAAAGACATTGTACATGTTTCTGTGTGCAACTCACGTAATATTTTTTCTATTAATTGTCTGCTATTAGTAGTAGCCTGTTGTACAAAGTCAACATATAAATGTCATACTTATTAAACAAGCTGTCCTATTGCTGCTTGAGTTAATAAAGACATTATTTTAATGTCCTACTATTTATTATTTACTTGTTTACTTACAATGTATTAATGCATATGCATTAACATTGCTGTAAAAAGAAAATGTTTCTGTATCTCTAATGACATAATCACACAAAGCACCTTATTATAAATGCCAAGTAGTATAGGAACAATTAAATTGAATGTTTTATTTGTTAAGAAATGAATGTTGAAGTTTCGTATAATATATTTATATTTAGTATATGTATGTCCTACTGTGATATTGAGTTTTATTTGCTATACTTATTAATAGTCATTCGTATGTATTGTGTGTTTGTGTGTCTTACAGTATGAGAGTGAGTGAGTATTTCTTGTGTTGTCACGTTCTGATTTATATGAGGTAATACTTGAGAATTAGCATATTACAATAATTATGTATTGACTTGGGGTGGGTGGGTGTATTCCAGGTCATTTTCAATTCTATCTGCTAAGGTCATCCTTCAAGGAAACAAACTCCGTGTGAACTTTCATTCATTCAGACTGTGGTGGTTAGCCATGGGAATTTAATAGCTAGGACGAACCATAAAAAATAATATTTATAGGTATCTCCTCTCGTACACAAACCATTCCTAATATAATTCCGTATTCAGTTACACAATTATATAACAGAAAATCACAATCTCCCATTATGTCTTATTAGTATGCACATACTACTATAGGGAGTGTAGCATATAGTTCTGCAAGGAATAGAATGGATGTGCCAACAATTGTAATTCATCTTTTAATTAATTCCTTCCACTACTACTAGTGCTATTATAAACGAACGTCACTTTATCTCTTACTGTTGCTGTGTCTCGTTCTGTTATTGTGTGACTTGACTTTTGTATCCTATCAGTTGAAATATTATTGGCAGCAACGTTCCTTTTGGCTTGGCTCTGTTCCTATTTGTAGGTTAGTACTGGGCGGTAGTAGGTACTCCTAATATATATTATGACAATGTAGTGGAAACAATATTTAGTTTGTACTATGAGAAGTGGAATGGACTGCGAAAATAAAATCAGGTTAAAAACTTAACACATTTAAAGTGTTTATGCCTTTTTTATCCTCCAAGTCAGTTTGCGTCGAGTTATTATTATTAATAATTATGACTACTATATATGTCTATACCTGTGTAAACGTATATAATATGGATGTGTATATGTAATACATGTGTAAGGTAAAATGTTAAGATAAAAAAAGACAGATGCATATACTGCGTGGTAAATTATAGCCACAATTCAGTTATTATCAACTCTATTATATAATTTTACTTAGACAGGAATATTTTCAAGTTGAAATTGATTGTAGTATGCGAAGCTCTGTGGCGCACTGCGTGGAAAATTGATGAGAGTGAGTCAGACAGAGCAAAACCAGATGTTTTTACTGTTTTAACTTTCGCTTTTATTAAAAATTCGTTTATATACATATTACATAATATTATGTATGTCTTGTCTTGTGTCTGCACTCAATATTACTATTATTATTACGGTGGTGCTGTTGTCGGCATTTTGTGCTCTTTTAGTTTATTACTGAGAGTAAATAACAAACGTGAGCCATTTTATGTATACTCCTTTATCTTAATAAACATTTTATTAGTTTTTCAGTAGCTACTCTATTAATGGGCTACTCCATTCCGTTATTATGCTCTGAATAACAAAATTGGCTTCTGAATGCATTTTCATGCAGTTCACTCATTTCTACACGCGTGTATTCACCATGCATACAAAAATACACAGAGGATCTTATGTAACACACATACAAAACTTAATAAAGTGTCGGTTGCCCTGCTCAGATTGCATGCAAATGTAAATAAATTTCCCACACTAAGTGTAAACGTAGTTTTCCATGCAATATGGATATTTTAACACAAAATGTGCTACAATACCTATATAATGTAAACGTGAAGGCTACACTGTATCTACATAATCTGTTTTGATGTTAATATTAATTTCTACTACAATTTTATTGTCAGTGCATAAATAGATCTAGTTGATTACATAATAATTTTAAAAATCACAAATCACAGATTTCACATAATGTGACTAATTCCAAAAAAGTCTCATCATCGAAAACAGTTTTGACATTGCAATTGGATTGCCTTGTATGTGTAAAGGATTGTGAATAGGATATGTTGAAGCTGTATGAGGTAGAGTTGTTAAAGTGTCAGAGGAATGGCAAGTGCGTTCATAATAATCGTAACAAATGACTACAAATCACCTGGTTGAAATGTACAGAATGTTTGATGTTTCTGTTTGTCCTATTTGTTGTTGATTTTCTTCTTTTGATTTTATAGATCGTGTTTCGTCTGCCAAAAACTCCTTTGAAATCAAGCCATTTGAAATATAGGAATAGTACTCCTGCACTGAAAAGGTACAAAATAAAATCCATTTTACTGCATATTTTACAATTCACATATCATTACCACTTTTCTCATTTATATGTAACAAACAATTAACTACACAATCATCGTACTCAAAAACTCTCGACATGTTGTTGTTATTGTTATCATGTAATAATTTCAATTACATTTTTAACCGTCTCTTTCGTTCTTCTTACATACAAAACATTTTTCCTATACAGATATTATAGCCATTACAATTTCTATGCAGTATAATACTATAATGGAAACCAAAGCACATTAAATATTTTATTAACGTCTGTAGCGATGTTTATAAAACACACATTGATATGTATTATTCCATATATCTATATAGATATTTTTTATACACACAGAAGTATACATAGAATATAAAATTCTTACACCCGTTGTAGTGTGTTTGTCAGCACACGATATTATAAATGAGTTAAAGTGTATTATTGTATGATCATGATCTTATCACAGTTGAAAATTTCAATTTTTGATCTTACTATATAGTCTAGTAGTATATAGAAACATGAATAGCTGCGAGAGTAGAAACTGGGGGATGTTTACAAGAGAGAAACATTCGCCTGAGATTTTAACACACACGCAGTGCATATGTAAACAAAAGCATCACAATAATATTAACAGTTTCTGACATAACATTTTACAAGTTGCTTGCACACTTATATACATACTTGCTGCATTATTGCTTGTGATTATCAAAGAGGATGTTCTTGAATCTTGTTCAGACTGTGGCCTGCTCCTGCTGCATCGTCTCTTCTTGGCTCGTCTTTCATTTTTATGATATAATCGTACTAAATCATTATTACAAGACATTATCTCTCTGCTGTTCTGAGCATTGTTTTACAATCCATAAAATTATCTTTCTCAACTCTCCTCGTCTCAACTGCTCATTCACACGTGCTCACCTTTTTATAATTCTACACTCTACTCTCTATACATCTCCCCATGTATAAAATAACACACAATCGGTAAATGGCTAACCAAAACCACAACGAAAGCCAATGATCCCCATGTGTATTACATTAAGTGCTTTCTATGCGCCTACTACATATATGTGTGTAAATAATAAGCACAGATATATATGGACCTATACCATATACATATACTTTCCATATATATTTGTGTACATGTGTACAAAACTCATCTCCAAGTTTATTTACTTTCTTATTACTACCATAGTAGATCGAAAAGAGTCTGCCTGTCTCGTCTGCCCAGCCAGACAAAGGTTTTCTTCAGTCGTGAGAAGTTCGACCTCTTCATTTCAATTAAAGTCATTATTTTACTAATCCAACTCTTTTTCATGTTCTCGCAGTATAGACTTACGTTTATATATCGCATTACGTTTCCATTTACCTACATTTAAGCGAAAAGACCATCGTGGTCTGTTTTACATGAAAGATTGCACTAAAGTCACAATAAGTTGTACTCAGATAGCTTTTACCTAGAGATAAGATAATCACATTTACACTCTGCATAAGCACAATACACGCAAAACTTAATCGCATAGCAATTAAATAATAAATTTATTTCCTCGTGGTCATTACCAGTAATCACGTTGTAATTAATAGCACTCTCGAGGAATGTCATGCTTCACATGTTACATTTTCTCCAATATTATAGCATTATGCTTTATGTGTGTGCTTGTACCTGTTATCGCATTTATATATTAAAGTAATGCACAGATATACTTAAGTGTACGTATATTATATGGTTAATGAATGATTAGTCAGAGTAATCTACTGATAAGAGACTAAAGGTAAAACGCAATAAAGGTGTCAGAGAAAAATATCTACTTAAAAGCATTTTCTGTCTAATCTACTAAACGCCAAAATTAATTCTCTCCTGTTTATGCTACGAGACAAATCAAACGCAATTCTCAATGATATTTGCATAATCTTGAAATTAAATTGTTCACCTACTTGTCTCGCCTCATATTTCGTTATTCGTTTAGGTGAGAGAGGTACTTTACAAAATATTGCTTTGTACGCTTCATTTTGATTTTAATGGCTCAGTGGATTTGCAAACGTAAACATATTTATGCGCACTTGACATGTGTAGGTAGGTACATGTTGATTTTAGTTGAGTTAAACATTATTGTGGTAATTTAGTTAAAAGCAAAGCTGAAAACAAACAGCAGTTGTCAGGAATAAATTGAATTCTTCAAAGCTGTGCAAAGCTGTCTAATGTCATTTGTGCAGTTGTAATTACCAATATCTATCTCTGTGTAATCAAAATCAAGCTTTGTCGACATTTCTGCATGTGTTAATAATATAAACCATAAACAAATCTGCTCTTACTATATCTGTACAAATATATTATTGTATAAATAATTAGGTATGTACAGCAAATTTTATTAGTGCTCATCAAGCTTGCTTGACACATTAATCGTTTGTACTTGCATTTGCTTGCTTTGCCTTTCCTTGCCTTGACTACATACAAATCCACTTAATGCATCCTCCATAACATTTGACCTGATTTTCGTTTTCATTTTAATAAGCGACATTTGTCAGCGTTCTTCACAGACTCGATTATATAGTGTGTGTATAGGCATAACAGATACAGCAAACAATAATTACTATGTAAATAGCATGTACATACATACTCTAAGCGCATCATCTTATTCATCATCTACTAAAAGGTAAAATGTATGGTACACACTACCTTTTTGGTGTAAATGAGTTAACTTGAGGATTTCCAAGTGCATTCTACTCTGCCATAATTGGATTGCACAGTAAATTGCATTTTTCATTTGCGTTTCTGTTTATATAGTCATTAGAAAATTATTTCATCAGTTTGCTCAGAAGTTTTTCTAGTTATATAGTTATACTTTATACTTTTAAACATTCTGATTCGTGATGGCACAATATAATTGTAAATTATGATGCAGAAATAATACAAAGGAGCTATGCCATATACAATGTAAGGATAGTTTGTTGTATAGTTAAGAATGAAAGCTGATTTTGATTTGTCACCTCAATTACTTTGTTGTGTTATTATTATACGAAGTACAGGGTAAAAACCTATTTCATTTCATAATGAGATTCTATTACTGTTTAGTATTTGTGTGTGATAGTAATAACGTTCAATTTAAGTAATGAGGACTATTTGTCACGTCAAAGCCTTCCACACATAGCACTTCATTAGGTATAAAACTCGGTGACATTTTCACACAACTTTTGTGCTGTGTCAACCCACAAAAATGAAACAAAACAAAGTAAATGCCTTGTAGTTGCATTCAAGTACAAATTACTACATATATGCACTTGGCGAGCTTCTCAGTTCTTCTGACCGACGGAATGCATTCATTCCATTTGCATTCATTGCAAATCTTTTTTCATGCGAATTTATGCACTCTCTGTGTGTGTAGTGCATATATAACATTTGCTGGTGTATGATTCACGTCTTCTACTATGGGAAGTCTCTATAGAAGTACCACTGTGTTATTGATGTGTGTGTGCTTATATAACGTTAACAAAATTACAAATTGATACATTAGCGCATTACTTGGTATATATAAAAATACGTGGTACTGTGAACTGCAGCACTTTTCTACAATTAGCGGTGATTACTGTGAGTAGCCTTAAGAATTCTGATTTGCATTCAATTGCAGCTACTTATGTGAGTTCATGTATGCACTCTTGCCAGTATTCTGTGCATTTATAGAAGGAGCGTAGAAGGTGAGACGTCCTTTCTCTTTATAAGCTGCAAAAATTTATTAATCATAATTTCAGGTTGTTTACTTTTGTTTAATTCCATTGTGTTTTAGACGACTGAGTAATGGCAATGGCTATAGGTAGGTCTGTATGCATTATGTATTATAATATTTATTAACGTGGTATATAAAGCTATAAATATCTTATTTCGCAAGTCTTTTCTTATTGATGGTTATGCAAAAGTGAGAATGAATGATTGCAGGACAAATAATTATCTTTAAATACATTTTAATCAATACAGAAGCGAATTTAAATATTGTAAGGTTGAACTCGTCTTTTTAGTACCAAGAAATGGGCAATTGTCGTTAGTAGATGTCCAATATGGGTCTTCCCTTTATATTTGTTTACAATGTCATGTATTGAGCTGAATGATTAATCGATGGTTGAGTATTTATAGCGACACACTTAATGCGAAAAAGTCAATCATAGTTTAGTTTATAGAACAAGCATAGCTAGGCACAAAATCATTTGGCTAATATTAATTACTAGTGGGTCCTTCGCATGCAAAGGGTAAATTTTTGTTCATGAGACACGGTATTTATCATTTATGCATCATTAATTAAAATACAGTAATATTATATTCTTATACTCATACAATAATTAAGTAATTATGAACGACACAACTTTACTAGCTGAAATCTATTTAATTTAAACATTTAACAGTAATATTTATCTAGAACAAAAATTTTATCGACCGACTTTTTATTATTTATAAAATCATTGAGAACTGTGAGATCAATTTTATCTGTCTCTACAAAATTCTTGTGTCATCTCCTTGCTAGAATTGTAATTTCTTTTTACCATTATAGTATATAACTTCAAACCAACAAATCCTAGAGGAAATTGTACCAATGTAGCCTTTAGTAGCAACTACATCTATTACATTTTGATTATGTCAAACTATAAACACATTTCTCTCTGGTTAATTCTAAGTGGATTAATTCAGACTTACGTTTTAAACTAAAAACTGTGGGTTGCAAAAAGCAAAAAAGATTACGTTATTAAAATTCCTTCATCTAACATAAGTAAGTAGATACTTTGTTAGAAAGGTGATATTTAGCAATTCACATTCTGCAAAAGTGTCCATTCACTACGAAATCGCAACTCAAAGCCTGCCAAGCACCAAAAATGCAAAATGAAAGAAACGACAGTAAAAAGCCATCAATAACACATCTCATAATATCGCAACACACGAAAGCTAAGAAGTGTCTGTACAAAAAGAAGTCTGTCTACTGCACTAATATTAACAGCATTATAAAGCAAATCAAATCAGATTCGATCTTCTCTTTTTAAATGTGAATGCGAGTCAATGACTATATCTCCTTCATTATAACGCTATGATTTAATGATATGCACAGTTCCAACACAGTGCATAGTCTAGACCTACGTATATACTCTCTACATTTTTTCAATGCATTTCTTATTGTATTCTGCGAAATGTGATTTTTTGCCCACTACAAACATTTACATACCACAAAAGCTATATATATATATATCCCTGTAGTAGTTATACCATTCTTGACATTACATATACCAAAAACATTAAGCAATCGCTTCACATATTGGATTTACCCGTATTATACAAATGATGACAAAGCATACGCAGAATCAACAGCTTTATTGTTGAAAGCTGCACAGCCAACGCATAATAAGGGTCCTGCACTACTTAAGTTTTGTTAACCTAACGCTATTTCTCTTTCTCTCCCTCTCTCTGTACGTATTTTTGGTATACATTTGCATTTAATAGTTCTTTAGGATCATTTCACCCACGTAATATATCTATAGCTATCACTAATAAAGTGTTCTATGGTATAATAATAATGGTACACGGATTTGTTTATATAATAATAATGATAGTGGCAATACTTGTTATAAACTCTTTTGTATTCAGACTGTTGTACACAGAATACAGTATTATTTAAATGTCATGCTATGTGTACCTACGTGATAGTAGTGGCTGATGCTGCTGCTGAATTTAAATCACAATCCGTCAATCAAGGAAAAACACACAGACTACAGACCATGTCAAGCACACATTAGAATAGAATGGAAACATTGCCAGTCAGGCAAAGCTAACGTGCTTTGAACAAAATGAGAGAAATCTTGCTGTGATTGCCTATAGAAACCTAAGCTTTATCTGAATACTCCTCTGCACTTTATTTTATCACACACACACATTACTAGTACTTATATACAATATACAAGTATTGTAAATTGTGACACACACACAGAGGTCTGTATAAATATAGTAACGATACAATTTTACCTTAATTTTACCAATACTACGTGTAAAATATGTAGGATCATCTGCATACAGTAGTATTCATTTAAGCAGTCTGCTATTAATCTACTTTAATATATTTATCCTGTCCTAATGCAATTGTAGCATTTGTACATTGTGATGTGTCAGTGTAGTATAACGTAATAATGATGATATCGTTGTGCAGAGACACATGGAGGACATGCAGATCTACGCGAATAAACAGTATCTATAACGCTAAGTAAGTAGTTGAAGCGAAATTGCCTTCGTTTACATAATTCGCATCACTTTTTCGAGTTTTGCATTGAATTGCATGAAACATGCACGCTATATAGTGATTACTTTGCACTTCTACTACTACTACTACCAGTTTCGTACACCTCTTTACCTGTAGCAACATATGTACGTAAGTGCACAGAGCGAGAGACAGAGAGAGACTGTGCTTAAACAGAAATACGAGAACGTAAACTACATTAGAGTTTATTGTTCTATTATATATCTGTATTCACGTTATATAAGAATGCATAGGTATATAATGTGTAATTCTGTTCATGTATATATTGTAGCCTGTATAGATTCTTATAGCTACATTTGTGTTGAGTATATTTACTTATATTGCTAATAAAAGTAAAAAGGAATGTTCGCATGCACGCTTCCATGAACTATGGAGATGTTAGACAATTCTGCTGACTGCTTCAATCTCTCGCTCCTACACACAACATAATAGTGCCCTGTGTAGGTATACCATCATTATCATCATCATCCCAGACTTCTACTACCATCCAAAGTAACGAAATTGTATACATTGTACAAGAACTAGTGAGTGAGCTGAACTGAACTCAAATTATGTGAGTTACGTACATCACAGACATTACAGTCTATGTGTGTACAAAATTCAGGAAGCAGAGTGATGTGATCTGCTCCTTGATTTCTATAGGAATCATCTACCTTTACATTTTTGTTACGCTGTAAAGTAGCCTTTAGCGTTCAAATAGATTTACGAATGAATTTACGATACTCTTTTCCATTTTTCTTTTTCGTTTCCTCTCTCTCTCTGTCTGTCTAAGACTTTATCAGCATTATTGCATGAGCTCTATGTAAAAAATCTGCTTCGCTGTTGATGTTGTTGTTGTTGTTTCTCTGTCTATTTGACCTGAGTCAAATAATACACTATAACAAGCGAGACAGACATATTTAATATATCATATCAGTTATATATACTATACTAAAAGTATATACCTGTATAAAGGTGTATAGCTTCAATTCTTATAAGATTTCCGATTTCTGGTAGTAATAAAGAAATACACTTGGGTTCATTCAAAGCATTTTTCTTGCTAGGACTTTGTACATTACATAAAGAAACATGAAACTACTCAAATAGTTCACATAGTTCTCCTATGTGTGTTTGTGTACACAATGCTGATATAATATGTATTGGGAGTAGTACAGTAGTATGAGTACCTATATGCATAAATAGGTTTTTTAAGCGAAATTGATTTTCCATTTATAGTAGTTTGCTTGCACAATGCTCCGAAAGAAGTACAGACTTTATGTTTTGTATATATAAATAACTCAAGTTAAACTATGTGGAGCTATATAGGGGTTCTCGATAGTTGAGATAGTATTTCCCATTAGCTTTAGTTATCTCTGTGTGTAATAGCAATATTATGGCTTCTCTTTCTCGTATTTCGATTCTATTTATTTTCCTTGATTATTTCCAGTCTATTTTAGTATCAAAGAACTGAGCACACACATAAAGTGGAGTAAGTACCAAGTACTTATATACTATATGGAAATCAATAGTCATTCTGATATCTCTGTGTGTAGGAATAGAATTTTAGGTAGGTACAGTAAATATATTTCGTCGTTACAGTAAAAAGAGGCAATCAAAAACGTATACAGTAAAAGGATAAATGTCTACGCAGATTTTGGACATATGCTTTAACAGGAGTTTCCTTGTGCAAGTTAAAGCTGCATATTCTATGGTGGCTTAAAAAGCGTTTTATCTTCAAAAGCGTTGTCTTAAAGATTATTGCTCGGTATAGAATAATATGGGACTAGATCTGTGTGTGTGTGTGTGGAAGGAGTTGTATATTTTGTATTGGGGTAAATCCTACTTTGCCCTTTTTGTGTCCCCTGCGTTGTTTCTCGATTTCAATAGAGATGGTTTTGGTTTTCGTGAAATGATTACTGAGTGAGTCCTTTGGGTTTTCGCATGAATTACACCGCATTGCATTACGTTAGCACTTACAAGCAAACCACCAGAAGTGTCATAAGCCGATTCGAATGAAACTTTACATGGCGAATGCTTTGGCCGATTGTACATCACACACAAAAT
>JABASD010002999.1:0-22516 GCA_019776165.1 Pogonognathellus flavescens
ATAGATAGATAGATAGATAGACAGACAAAACAAAAACATATAGTAGCTTCGCTACTAAATAAAATACTAAATTTTTATTTGTGCATTTGTTGTTTATTTAAGCTAAACAATAAATATAACGTTTTAATTGACATTATTTACTAGCGAAGCTAGTTCATCATAACATCATTGTGGTCCTCTGTCTCTCCTCGGACCATACGAATTCCAGGATATTATTTCATTTTAACACTAACTAAGTAAGACTTATTACAACAATAATTATGTATCCAAAAACTGCTCGTACAATACAAATTCAACATGAAAAGATGCTTCGTGTGATGCTTTCACAATTTTAGTAAAATACTCAAATCGAATTATTATAACTTATTACTACCGGAATGGGTGTAGCCAAGTGGGCGCGGGGAGTGCTAAAGCGACCCCAGATTATGAGAATAAATATTAGATTTTTTAGCCTGTACCAACTTGTACCTGTAATTTGACAATCCGAATTGGATTTCTGTACGTTTTGTCTCTTTATCCATCCCCCAAATTACAATCCTTGCAAGGGCATGCCCCGGATTTCTGTTTGGTGGGGGCACGACGTAATAAAGTTGCATTTGGTGGGGGCACCACACCAAAAAACACTGACAAAAGGGGATATTTGCGGCCTTTGGCCGTTTTTCCTGAATTTGGAGGGGGCACGTGCCCCCAGTTCCCCCCTCTCGGTACGTCCTTGAATCCTTGATAGGTGCTTGTGTGAATAC
Source organism: Pogonognathellus flavescens (assembly GCA_019776165.1). NCBI lineage: Eukaryota > Metazoa > Arthropoda > Collembola > Entomobryomorpha > Tomoceridae > Pogonognathellus > Pogonognathellus flavescens. The sequence goes on from JABASD010002999.1 coordinate 744, forward strand.
AGCAAATCATCTTATATCTAGTACACTCACCAAGAATTCCTGACTACGCCATTGTCGGTGGGTGGTTCGGCGATTTCAATTTGTGCCTATACAAATTATGTACATAATTAAATTGAGTGTATTAAGAAAATACTCCCAATAAGTACACTTTGAACTTTTCATCATGAAAATGCATATAGGTACAGCAAAGTGTCAAATAAATAGAATGTATACCTAACCTATTCACTTAACTTCTCAGGCCTACTTAATAGATACAATAAAATAAGCGAAGTACTTATATTTTTTTACTATTAACTTTAATTTTTGCTGTACCATTGAAACAGACTAATTATATATGTTACACCGTTGAGGTTTCTTAATTGTATTTTAACTTATTTTTTTAAATTCTGTATACGTTTCTCTATTTTTAATTGTTACGATAATTAACAATGGCCGAATCTTACACCAGTGCAGAAAATAGTCTTTTTGAAATCGGGAGATGGGCGATATTGCCAATAAAGTTTATCGGGTATCTACCATTTACCATTTCTACAACAAAGTCAAGCAAAGATTCTAAGCGAAATAAGCATTTCGTTTTCCATTGGAATAGTTTAGCAAATTTGTATAATTTAATGCTTATCGTGTTGATTTTATTATCTCACCTTTACATCACTTCAGAGAAACTTTACCTATTAACTGAATGTACTACAAATTGTGTTCTTCGTTTTGCATTTGACTTGAACTTGAGTGTGTTGACAATTTCTTTCCGCATACTGATATTTTTGTCTGCGAAGAAAACTTTAAATTATTGGAACAAAACCGTGATTTTCATGGACAAAATTTCATCTGGGATTAATTTCGTAGAATCACCTGCTTATTTAAATATTAAGAAACAGTGTTTGCAAACTCTGTTTATTTTTTTGGTATTAAGTGTCGGAAGAATTGTATTAAAACTAATTTTTACAACTTTAGTAAGAAACTGGTTTTATATTCTAGTAGAGACCTTGCGGTTAATTATTAGTCATTCTCATACTGGTCATTATGTGTGGATGCTGTTCTTTATTAGACTCTATACAGCTGCATTTGATGCCACAAGGTCAGAAATTGAAAAAATTGTAGTTAGTGACGAAAGTAAAAGTGACTACACTATTTTGAGAAACTATAAAGCAAAAAATTTAAATACAATTGCATTATGTGGAAATTGTTCAATGCCAATTGCAGTTAGCACAAATGTTTCTACGACTTCTCCTTTGTCGTTCATTCGTGAAAAAGAAAATCACATTTTAAAATTATTTTCAATCTACTGCGATATTGAAACGGAAGTTAAAAATTTCAATGAAGAATTCGGTGCTACATTGATGTGTGATATATTTTTGTTGTGTACTGTAAGAATCCTACTTCACGGATATTCAATCGTGGTTGCTATTTCTACTTCAGATGTTGGCAATTTTTATTTGCAATTTTTATCTATTGTGTCTTCATCGGTGGCAATATGCGCACTCTCATTTACACTGTACTCCTTAACGACAGAGTCAGATAAATTAACTCAGGCAGCGAAAACTACAATGGAAAAATGGTTTTACGTCTATTTGCGCGAAGAAATTAATGTGGATACCAAAAATAAGGTGGCAAAAGAAGCAATTTTTTTCATAAATATAAAAACTCAATATTTTACAATATCTCTGGAGCAAATTAATAATTGGCAAAAACTTCCTAAATATTTAAATTAAAAATAGCAAGTCAAAGTTTCGTATAATCCAAATGCGTACCCAGGGGGGGATGTATGACACATCTAATCAGGGGTATAGGCACAAAAGTATAAAAATAAGAAAAATTTCTGAATAAGAGCATTTTTGTGCACACGCCCGCAATATCCTCTTTTTCCTGATTTTGGGTTAGACACGTGTCTCAAGTGCCTATACTTTGGGTACGCCATTGGTGTTATCAGAGCCAACATTAATATTTGTAATTTTAACCAGTAATGCAGTATGAGATAATTTATTACCCTATACCTATACCTGCAATTTCTGCAAAAAATGTAATTATGTCCCATCGGGGAATTAGTCCGCGTGAGAGGATTACACTTTCCAGCAAAGTTTTTAATTTTGTCATTTTAATCATCATAATATTTCATTGCTCAAAAATTGAAACAAAAACTCAATTCATGTATGTGCATCAAGGCCCTAGACCTAATACTATAGTAATAGTATTATAATAATATAGTATAATACTAATAGTTTTACATTACTCTATTTGCCTTGTATGTGCATAATTGTTTTTATTGTATTACTTTTATTATTAGTTGTATTATTTTTAGGCCCAAATTTTGTGCACAAAACTTTTGACTGATCCTCCAGTGATATCTGCGTCGGGTTACTTTAATGTAACCAGAAAACTCATTCCAAATGTAAGTTGCACAACCAAAATGAGAATTTTATTACTAAATAATACATCAATTAATAATTAATTTAAACTTTCATTGGACAATTTCATTGTTGGCAACATTTATTGTACACAGTTGTGAAAAATATTATTTTGATTTAGTGTAAAAATTGTTTATGCTTATCCATCAAAGTTCATAAAGTGATCATGCATCATTTGTATATTTTATTCATTTATAATTTTGTATCCTAACAATTTTGTGCTTTTTTCTTTCACTAAGATTATGAGTTGTATTGCGACATATCTTTTTGTATTGGTCCAGTTCCAAGGCTTCAATTCAACAAGCTGAAATGCCGATGCCACGTAAGTAAATAAAATACAATTCTTTACCTACTTACAAACATTAATGCTTTCAATTATTTGATGTTTGGTTGATAAGACAAGTCTTGAGAGGACTAATATTGTATCACAGCACAAGGTCAAGTTAAACTGACCTTTCATGAAAATTATATACACTTGAGAAAGCTTTTAGCGACATTATGCTTGCATAGCCGTTTAATTTTGTGTCTGTAAATTATTTCCAGAGAACTATTGTAAGACTAGGAATGTTAGTTCTTTCTCATGCCACAAACAAATTGATTTTTTAAATTGAAGTCATAATACACATTATATATATGTAAATGTAACTTTGAGAATTATTAGACACTAATATTTAATCTTTCGTTGAAAGTACGATTAGTTAAATTTGAGTCACGTCGTATTTTGATAATAACACGAAAATTGCAATTAACAAATTAAGGAAATGGTTAATACAAAATCATTTATGCTAATTAGAGAAAATAATATTTTAGAAATTGGAAAATGGGCAATTTTTGCTATAAGGTTGAATGGTTATGTTCCTTTGAGCATTATAAAGGACACAAATTCATACAAACAACTAACATATAAGTGGTACAGTTTAATTAATTTTTATAACATCCTGTTGGCAGTATGCACCTTATATGGGTTATATGCCGAGGTTGATTACACTTTCAACAAAATGTCACCGCAGTTAAAAATTTCGCAAATTCTTAGTTTTCTGTTTGTTGTAAATATGAGCGTGCTGACAGTTTCATTTCGAATCTATGGAGCCGTCTCTGCTCAAAAAACATTGAAATTCTGGAAAAATACCGTTACATTCATTGAGAAAATTGCCGCATCTGGAGTTGAGTTGCAAACAAGTCAACAATTCAAAAATATTAAAATGTATTGTTTTAAAAAGTTTGTTATATTTTCTTCGTTAATTATTTTGAGAGTTATTGTATATGGAATTGCTTTATCCTATATGAAAAATGATAATGGTTATTATGATACCTTGTTTGAAATACTTTTAGACTTATTTTGGATGCTGATTAATTACTTACATATTTTCCAGTACGTATGGATTCTTTTTTTCATTAAAATTTACACAGTTATATTTAACACAATAGATTCTGAAATTTATAATATTATAGTTACACAAAGTTCTTCAACAAACACAAAGAAAGACTGCAACCCTGAAACGAATAGTGTGACGTGTAAAATGTTGGAGGCTGAGTGTACTAAAAAATTTGATTCTACTGAGAAGGACAATCAAATACAAAAATTAATGGAAATTTACGAAAATGCAGAAATGGAAGTTGAAAGTTTTATTAAAGAATTTGGTGCTTTATTAGTATTTTACATTTTCTCGGCGTGTATTATCCCACTACTACTGCATGGATATTTTACTGCAATTTCCTTTACCACTGATAGGGAATTTGCATCTCCTCGTACGTTTCTCGCAGTAGGAGCCGTAGTGTCTTTAATCACCTTGTTCGTTGTTTTATATATCCTGACAACAGAATCCGACAGAATGACACATGCCGCAAAGTCAACCATGGCCAATTGGAAAAATGTGGCTTTGAGAGACGGAACTACTACAGATACAAAATTCAAGGTAAATAAAATTTTCACGATTAAGTTGAAAATTAAAAGTTTAAGAATTAAAACACATCTTCTATTTAAATTTGCAATGATATTGATTATTTTATATGCTGAACACCAAGGCGCAACTTCTGGTCACAAAACTGCTGACGGAACCACCTGTAATTTCCGCTGCGGGTTACTTCACAGTATCAAGAAAAATAATTCCTTCAATTTTGACCACAGTGGCAACATATTTGTTTGTGCTTATTGAATTTCGAGGCATTCGTTCAGAGTGATAATGAATGTAAGTAATTTATTGAAGTGTTTTAAGAATAAATTAGAACTTTTAAGACTAAATTAGAACTTTTAAAAATAAATAAATTTAAGAATTAGTCGCTTATAGACAAGGAAGTACCGAAAAGGGGGCACTGAGGGCATGTGCCCCTCCCCTAAATGTCGAAATAATTGCTATATTTTGCGGTTGTGCCTTTTCCTCTAAAATGTTTTAAGCTGTGCCCCTCCAAAGTCAAATCCTGGGTACGCCTTTGCTTATAAATGTTCGTCTATTTCATTACTATGATAGTACTATTTCAAGAAAAATACGTAAAAGTTGCCATATTTATAAATAGAATTTATAATTAATTATGTGTACTGTTTCTACGATGTAAAGTACTTCATTCATAAAATACTTCATTTCAAGTTTCATGTAATTTGCATTGCACATGGTATAATCAGCCTTCATTTTAATAAAACATTTTAAACATCTGGAATTACTGTGAATAAAATCTGTTTCATGTCTGTGCGTTCTTTTAACATTCAGTTAGATTTCATTATGAGAAGTGCGGACTAATTGTTGTTGCAAAATATGTTCATGAAAAATGTCTGCAAAATGTTCCAATTACTGGAGTCACTGGAGTGTTGTTACTTTTCATTGCGAAACTTTTAATAAAGGTTAAGAGTAATTGATTTGCTTGCAAGACACTCCTCTCAGACCTCTCTAAATAAGAGATACCTACAATTGATGGAATATTTAATGGCTTAAGAGCTATTCACACTCATGTGAGTGTGAATTTTGTCACGAGTGAGTGGTTTGTTCTTATAAAATGTTTACTTCCTTTATTTCACTTTCTTTTACCTCTTACCTGTTTTATTCTCGAGACCATTAAGTTTAAAGTGGCTGATAAAAAGTCTAATAGTAAACGAGGTATTTGCATTAGAAATATTGTCAGCTGTAGAAGGTGACGCTGAGAAAGCTTTTATAAAGATTGTAGTCTCAATGAAAATCAAACAAACATTATTGAGTCACTTTTTTCAAAGTATAAATTCGCAGTTCTAGATATTAGTTTGACAAAGGCGTGAATCATTAGAAAATTATCTGTATTTTAGTAAATTTCTCTGTTTAATTTCTCTTATTAGTTGTTTAGCTGTTGGAAAAAAATCAGTATTTAGTAGAAATTCTTTGCTATTTCAACAACAAAAATCTGAAAATGATTTCTAAAAAATTATTTACCACAAATACAGAAAGCAATCTTATAGAAATCGGAAAATGGGCACTTTTTCCTGTTATGCTGAATGCATATGTACCTCTCTCTGTTAGTACAACTGATACAAAGCCTGCAAAGAATAAAAATAAAGAACTATCATTTAAATGGAGAAATTTAATTAACTTTTACAACATATCTTTGATTTTATGGACATTGCAAGGAATCTATAGGGAAATAACCTGGACTATTGGACCATCAAGACCAAAATTAACAACAGAAATATTCCTTGGTTTCTGTTTTTCTTTTAATATGAGCGTGTTGACTATTTTCATGCGAATGTATGGAATTATTTTTGGCCCAAAATCTTTAAAATTCTGGAAAGGCACTGTGGTTTTAATTGAGAAGGTTCTAGCAGCTGGAATCGAATTGGAAAAGAAACAAGAATTCCTAAACATTAAAACACGTTGTTTCAAAACATTTGCAATGTTTTCATTTCTACTAATTGTGAGAATTGTTTTATATGTTACAGCTATTTCAACAGAATCTGCTGATTATCCTTTGATCATGTTAATTATGGAAGCGTCATGCATTGTCTTTAATAACATGCATATTCTGCACTATGTCTGGGTTTTATTTTTTGTTAGAATCTACACAGTCGCGTTTATTTGTCTCGCATCAGAAATTGACGATGTAGTAGTTAAAAAATACATTTCAACAATAATTGTAGCACCTGCATATCTCACCAATAAATCATTTTCCGAGTCTTCTGGATTTCTAAAAGCAGAAAAAGAAAAGAAAATGGAAAATTTAATGAAAATCCATGCTGATATCGAAATGGAAGTAGAAAATTTCAATGACGAGTTTGGCATTTTACTGGTTCTTGATGTTTTCATGGCTTCAATTATACCGTTACTTCTGCATGGTTATTTTGCTGTGCTCACAATTACTAGGAATGAAATGTTTACATTTCATGGCAGTTTCCACTTTTTAGCAGTAACAATATCTATAACCATTCTATGTATTGTACTGTTTTTACTGACGACGGAATCCGACAGAATGACTAAAGCAGCTAAATCTACAATTTCAAAATGGCAACTCATTTCTTTCCGAGAAGAAATTAGTATGGACACCAAAATGAAGGTAAAAAACTTATACAATAAGTATTACCTGAAGCATGCATTCAAAAATTTATTTAAACATAACACAAAATGTCTTAACACATGAACTATGAAATTATGCTAAGTAATAATGAGTTAAATATAAATAACTAATTTCAATATTTAAAGGCACAATTGATTTGCACTCAACTGTTAACGGACCCACCAGTGATTTCTGCAGCCGGTTACTTCAACATAAGTCGAAAACTAATACCACAAATAACATCTGCCATTTTTACGTATTTATTTGTAATTTTGCAATTTCAAGGTGTTAACAATAAATAATAACACCCCACCCAACCACTGCCAGTCTCTACCCCACTTTTCCACTTGTAACTGTAACCTTGTAGAATTTCATTTCATTGTATTATTGTCAGACTAGTCAATACAAGACGCTTCTCTACACTACAGAACAATTTAAAGTAAAGAATTGTGCTTTGCTCATGTAAGAATTCATCATAGATTTGAATTTATAATTATACACCTATTATGTAATACTATACGCAGGAATATTATATTATAGAAGTCTAAGCAAATGAATTGCTGATTGATATACAAATAACTTGCCTAAAATGGTACTATCAATTAAAAATATGTCCTATTGTTATTGAACCATGTAAACAGGTGGGTTAAGTTATAATTGTAAATAAAAAAATTTAGGTATTGGTATTTGTATTCTAAATTAATTTTCACTAATCCAATTAGTACGTATAGCTTTATTAAATCCCCCACTAATTCATTTATTAAAATTCAGAGTTCAGAGAGAGTATTTGCAAAGAACTTCGACAATTTGAGACATTACTTTTATTTGTATACCAGATTGTTTGTCAAACTAATAATGTAGCATACATTTGCAAGGGCGTATCTACGTATGGGCTCGCCGGGCTTGAGTCCCCCCAGATTCCAGAAAAAATGGGTTGTCAGACAAAATTTGCGGCCGAAGTCTGCAAATTTTGACGTTTTTTGGGCTTTCAGCCCCCCAGACGGCTCGAGCCCCCCATTACAAATTTCTAGATACGCCCCTGTACATTTATAATAGATCATTCGAATGGAAAGTTGTAAGACAATGTGCATCGGTGTGCAGAGTCTGCAGAGAGAGAGAGAGAGAGAAATTAATACAGGAATACAAAACTTAAATCTAACATTTATCGAGAATGAGCAAATATATTAATTGTGTAGAAAATAATTTGATTGAAACAGGAAGATGGGTAATATTCCCAATGAGACTAAACGGTTATTTGCCATTCACCACTACCAGTAACGCACAAAGCAATATCCAAACTAAAAAACGAGAGAAAAATTTCGAATTTCGTTATTTGAGTTTTGCCAACTTCTATAATTTAGTTTTATTTTCATTTACTTTGTATGTTTTTATCATTCATACAAATCGAATTATCGAACGTGCCTCAGAGTCAAAGTTGACAGCTGCGGCATTTTTTGTTTTGATTTTTTCTCTTAACACAAGTCTAATGACCACCACTTTTCGCATTTATTTATTTTTTCAGGGAAAGAAATCTTTAATTTTTTGGAAAAGTACTGTGACTTTTATTGAAGATATCGTTGCATGCGGAATTGACTTTGAACAAACACCGGAGTACCGTAATATTAAGAAACATTGTCTGTACACATTTTCACTTTATTATTCGTTAATTGTCATACGATTGATTTTATACACCTCTGCGTTAAGCATAGAAGCTCCCAAAATCCCTTGGTACAAAATATTACTGGAAGTTATGTGGATGTTCCTTATTCACTCCCATAAATCTCACTACCTCTGGTTTTTATTTTTTGTTAGAATTTATACAGCTGCATTTAAAGTTTTGTCTAGTGAAATTGATAGGATTGTAAACAATGAATTCAGTAATCTGATTGTAGTAAAAGATTTTTTAAATGTCAATCCTTTTATCACCACTGAAAAATCCGAAAGTTTCATTAGTGTTAGATCGTCATATCCGCAGTTGGAAAAACAAATTTTAAAATTGCTCTCGATTCACAATAAAATTGAAATTGAGATTGGAAAGTGTAATGAGGAATTTGGAATTTTACACGTTGGCAATATCTTAATTGGATGTATTTTCTCACTTATTCTACTCAGTTATTTCACCGTGGTGAAAATGTCTACAACCAACTATGTCAACTGCGTTGGTGTATTTGCGTCAATTTTATTTTCTGCAATTTTACTTGGCCTAATCTTATATTTGATAACGACAGAATCTGATAGGATGACTCAAATGGCAAAGTCCACTGCAACAAAGTGGAAACAAGTCATTTCTCCAGAAATTGGCATAGACGCAAAAATCAAGGTAAAAATAATTCGGTAATAAATTCATGTGCAACATTTCGAGGGCGTACCCAAGGGTCCCAAATTGGGGTGCACAAGAGATATGGATATTAATGTATTTTTTACAAAATAATAATATTATACAAACATCTCAAGTTTCGATTTTATTTTTGGAGGGCAGTGCACCCGCATCTTGTAATGTATTATCCCCCGTGTGTATGCCATTGAAATATTTGTCACTAGCAAAATTTACTGCTTTATACGAAACATTTAAATATTTTCGAAGTGATTTATATATATTTTATTACTGTTTTATCATCAAGGTGCAAATACTCTGCACAAAATTAGTTGCAAATCCTCCAGTTATATCTGCTGCAGGCTATTTTACCATATCGAGGAAAATCATACCCAATGTAATCCTCCGTAAGAATTCATTATTTTATATAATCTTTATTTTTTGACGAATATATCTAAATGCATTTCAATGTTGTTTGCAGATTTTAACAATATTAGTTTCATATTTTTTCATTCTTGTGCAATTTCGGGGTGTCAGCCAGTCAAATTAGCCTTAATTTAGATCAATAAAAGTAGTTTTAAATTAATAAACAAGAAAAAAAAGTAGTGTGTTTTGTGTAGTATTTATTCTGTTCAAGGGTGTATCTAGGGCGAGGGTCACATAGTGCCCGGGCACCCCCAACCCCCAAATTGGCCAAAAAATTTAAATATCTTAATTATCTTTATTTTTCTACACTTTGGGCACCCCCAACCCCCCCCCCCCCCAGATGGCAATCCTAGTTACGCACCTGATTCTGTTTATGTATAGACCAGGTAAAGTTATCATTATAATCAAATTATAATATTATTACATGATTTACATGATATGTATTATGTCTTTATTGTACCAAGAATTTTAATTAATTTGCTGCAATAAATGAGATATTGCTTCTTCATTATTTTATTGATGCTACAACACAAGGGAAAGTTTTGACGAGAAATAAATATTTACTGATGCTCTATCCGACCCAATAACTTTATTATTGTTATTCAAACAACAAAATAGAAAATTCACTTATGCAGATTACTTGTTTGACAATTACATTAAATACCAATTTTTATCATCAAATCTAATATGTAAAAAAGGAAATTGTTTGGTATTCGTGGTGGTACACTTTACACTACCTATCACCTTCTTTCCACTATATTAATTTAATCATAAACTTTTCAAAAATTTAAAAACAAAAATGTACAAATCATTAGAAGTCACTGAAAACAATTTACTAGATTTAGGGAAGTGGTCAATTTTAGCCATGAAGCTGAATGGTTATTTACCATTTACTGTAATAAGGGAAAGGGATGCAAAGAATTCAACAGAAATTAAAAAATTCGAATCTAAATTCTTTAGCTTTGCAAGCTTCTACAATATCCTGTTAGGTTCATTTATCGCTTACAGTTTAATACTAATCACAGAAGAGACCGCTTTGAGAAGTATTACATTGTCAGTAGAAGGTTTTCTTGATTACTTTTTCACTTTCAATGTAAGCTTCTTCTCAATGCTTGTACGCATTTTTGCTTTAATTTCTGCTGACAAGACCCTGTCATTCTGGAAGAAAACGGTGTGTTTTATTCAGAAAATATCGCAATTAGGAATAGAGTTGCAACAAAACCAAGAGTACCGAAATATTAAAAATCGCTGTTTAAAAACATTTCTTTTGTTTTCTGTTTTGATTGTGTTGAGAATCTTTTTTTTCTGGATTGATCTTTACTTTCAAGTTCCCAAACGGACTTGGTTTTCTATTATTGGCAGAGTTTTATGGCTATTCGTCACCTACTTGCATTGTGGACATACTTTATGGGTGCTTTTCTTCTTAAGAATTTATCATGCTGCTTTTAACTCGATTTCTTTGGAAATTGACAATATCATCGATAATGAAAATATCACAAAACGTAAAGTTAGCGCTTGTGAATCTTTTTATGACAAAAATGGAATTTTTCACGTTGTACAGAATCTGGAAAGAGAAAATGAATTGCAAAAGCTAATAATGATTTACGAAGAGATTGAAATTCAAGTTAAAAATTTTAATAATGAATTCGGTGGTTTTATTGCTGTGGATGTACTTGTACAATTTGTTGTGTCACTCTTGCTGCATTGTTACTTTCTTGTACTGTCTATATCAAAGCATAAATTTATTTTGTTCACACACGTTATTCAACTGTTGTCAACTTTCGTCTCAGTTACTTTATTAAGTGCTAGATTCTACTTAGAGACAACCGAAGCTGACAGGGTAACTCAAGCTGCTATGTCTTCTCTGGAAAAATTGAAGTTGATATCATTTCGGGGAGGAGTTAATACGGATACAAAAATGAAGGCAATATTACAGAATGCTTTTAAACAATCTGAAAGTTTTATTTAAAGTTAAATAATACGTATGTAAATTAAACTTGAGAAATTAAATTTTTATGTTACAATCTAATATTACGAATTTATTGTTTTTTAGGTGCAAACTCTTTGTATGAAACTGATATCGGATCCACCTATTGTAACTGCAGCTGGTTATTTTACTTTGAATAGGAGACTTATTCCTAACGTAAGTTCGATTTATCTGAGGAAAATGTCAACAAAGATTTATTATCGTATATGGGCATTATTTTCTTAACCAAAATAAAAATAAAGATAATGTGAATTATAAAAAATAATCATTTTTAGGTATTAGGTATCATTGCGACGTTTTTCTTCGTTCTCATTAGTTTCAATGTCCAAAGTTAATACCAGCAAATATCATATTATAATATTGTGCACCCGTTCTGGACACGCTTGGATTAATCAGTTTAAAATAAAATATGTTTATATGTAAGTCTAACATTTAATAGCAACATAAAAATGTAAATCTAACATTCTAACATAAAAAGGATCAAAGTTAGGATCAAAATTGAATAAAGAAATTCTCTGAATGGTAGCTGATACAATAATATTTTACAACTCTTTTTAGTTTTATACTTTACATTTGGCGTATGCAGGTGTGATGTAGTTAAAGCTATGGGCAAAATATTAAAATTCTCAAAACAAATTCCACATATGGTAAAATATTTTATTCTAATAAAATAACATTTATTGGCAAACTATAGTAAAACAAATACAATTAGGAATAATAGTTCTAATTGTCTCATTACTACCACTTTTCAATTAAATTATATAGTTACAGAATTCACATACACTGACAATTCTTTAAATATTTCAGGCTCAAGATTTTTAAATGCAGGTTGGTGTTTTATCACATTGAAATTCTTGGCAATGTAATCAAACAAATAGAGTTTCAACTCCGGCACATAGTACTTTTCAGTCACCAAAAGAGTCGCGATAGCATTTTTATTTGACACGGAGGACGAGATCGCTGCAGTGCAACTCTTTACTAAATCCTGTATGTCATACAAATCCCCGATCCGTAATAACTCCAAAGCATTCTTCTTCATGTTCTCAACTTCTCCAGAATACAAGAATAGGAGCATTTCCTTTACGACGACCTTGGAGAAATCTTTAATAAAAATTTTGTTGTTGTTGGCTTCCACCATGTCAATATTCAGCATTGTGGAAAAAACACAGCTCCGGGCTGAGAGAATATTTTTATGAACGTGGAATTCTTGAGAATCCACAATTATGACGACATCATAACATTCTTTTGATTCCAAAAGTTTTTTCAAGTCAGCACACAATTTCGTTTCCCCGTTTTTAGTAATATGTAATATATCTTGTTGCCGACCGAGATAACATTGAGTCTTAATGTCCTTTTGAATCATAACTTTGCAAGAAATCCTTAATGTATCTCCTGCAATGTATTTTTTTTTCCATGCAAATATAAGATCTTCATTACCCACAGGTAACCTGACATAATTATTTTCTCTTCCAACAGGAGATACAGAGAAGTTCCTGTATTTAAAAAACGGACCACGCTGGAACACTGACTTGTCGCGTTCATCCAGAATATTGAATTGAAAGTTGGCACGTAGTTTGTCATTGACACCAATCTCACTGCGTCCTACTTTTTTCAGGCGTAAAGACAAATGGAAGACAGTAAAACTTTCTCCACATTTACTAAAACCGCACCAGGTAAGATAGTAAGCAACATTTTCTATTTCTAAACACCATGAATTCCCACTTCCATCGTTAAATTCATGTGAGGTTAACTTGTCCCCTCCTCTTGGTAAAGTGTGATTAATATTTTTTATATTTGCGATATCCCATCGATAAGATAAAGTCTCCTCTTGCATGGTAGTTGTAGTGGACGCACTTACACTTTGCTTCCTGTACATTTTCTGATTATTCATATCATTCGCTTGAGCCGTTTCAAAATATTGTGGCGTGGTTTTGGAACGTGGAAATGCAAATGATGAGAAATTCATAAACGGACACAGAAGGAGCCCTTAATACAATTGGCAATAATTAATTAGCTTGAATTGGTATTTTAACGTTTCATAATTTACTTAACAACCATGATAATAAAATTGCGAAATTATATTATGTGTGTGTAAATAATGGTGATTCCGAATTTATATTAATTGAATTTTAAAAAATATTATTAACGTTCGTTTTTCTTCGTTCTCATTTTTCTTGCTATTTCATTCAAGTTATTATCATCTTGTACAGTATTGTTATAATTTTATAGTCATAGTTACCGTTTGACTTCGCCCACGTACGTACGACTACTTACGTGGGCCCAGCAATAACTTCTTCGATGCCATTCTGGACACTTTCGGATTCGCCATGCAGTTTTAGTTGAAATAATGTGTTTGTAAATCTATTTCTATTTTACTTTAGGTACTCAATTGTTTGATTGTTTGTCTATACATACAATCTAAAAGCATTAAAACTTTCTGAACACAATAAATAAATTTTTAAGGTATTTGCCAGTAAAAAAAGCTTCATTTTGTCATTCATTTTAATAATTCCTTCATGGCAGAAAAAATCAATTATCTCCAGATGTCTTCAGACAGACAAGTTTTACTGGTACTTATTATGGTGCGAATAAAAGATGACTACCAGACACCCTGTGAACCCCCCTCCTAGATACACCCTTCATAATGACTTTGATTATTTATTTATTTATTTATGCAGCTGGCCTTATTATGAACTTTGTCCCATCAATTTTGAGTGAAATTAAAACATATTCGTCCTAGTTCAACTTTTTAGAAAACTAATCGCCCTTTTTAATAACAATAACAAGTTTTACTATTGACAATAAGCTGGTAAAGCAAATACAACATATTTTTAACATTTATGTATACCTATATTTACGAAGCTATAATTCAGTTTACCTTAATATAATGTACATTAAGCACGACATGAGACAATGACAATTGACAATACATAATATGTATACACAATAGAAGACCGAACAAAGCACCAGATTAGTAAATACAGCTAATAGTCTTAATAATGTCTCAATTAATCAATAGTCCATGCAGAATGCACATAGAATAACAATTCCTTAAATAATTCACGATGACGATTTTTAAATATAGGTTGCTGGTTTACCACATAGATATTATTGGCAATGCATTCAAACAAGTCGAATTTCAACTTCGGTAAATTGTGTAGATATTCATGAGTGGCCAAAAGAATCTTGACAGCATTTTTATGTGTCAGTGTGGGAGAAATCGCTTGAGCACAATCATTTGCCAAATCGTGGATGTCATAATAAATTGCGATTTTTAATAACTTAAGAGGATGCTTTTTCATGTTCTTCGCTTTTCCACAGTACAAATAGCTCAGCATTTCCCTTATGATTACTTTAGAGAAGCAGTCTTCTATCAGCATAGTCGAAAATTTGCTGCTACTCTTATTGCCGGCTCCATACTTCAATATGCAGGAAAAAATAGGGCTGCGGGCTTTGAGAACATTTTCATGAGTCTTAAATTTTCGATTTTCCGAAATGATGGCGATATCATAAGGTACCGTTAATTTAAATAGTTCAGGATCAACATTTTTAAATCCACCTTGATTCTTTATCGCATTGAAATTCTTGAAAATGTAATCAAACAAATTGTTATTAAACTCCGGTACATGGTATTTACAAGTCGCCATAAGAGTTTCGGCAGCATTTTCATATGACAGGGTGGAAGAAATTGAGGAAACGCAATCCTTAACCAAATCCTGGATGTCATACTTATCTCCGAGTCTTAATAACTCAATAGCATACTTCTTCATGTTAGTAACTTCTCCACAATACAAGAAGTACAGCATTTGCTTTATAATGACACTGGAGAAGTCTATAATGAAAATTTTGCTGCTATTTGCTTCCTTCATGTTACAATTCAGCATTGCGGAAAAAACAGGGCTCCGAGATGCAAGAACACTTTTATGAGCCTTGAATTCTTCAGTGTCCGTAATTATGATGATATCATGGTCTACTGTAGAGTGCAGAAGTTTCATCGAATTGGCCCATACTTTCCTTTTCCTATTTGTAGTAACATCGTTACCCCGTTCCTGACAGAAAGAACTGAAAGTATTGCTATTCCAAGTTTCCTTTTCCATATTTTTTGTTGACCACGCACTTACACTTTCCTTACTGAACATTTTCTGCGTAGGCAAACGATTCATTCATCCGTTGCAAAATATTAAGATTGGGAAGTAGTTGAAACTGTGAAAATGCTGAGAATTTAATAAAAATCAGATACAAAATGAAACCGTGAAATCCTTATTGCAATTGGGTAGGATTTGGATATAAACATTTCTCTCCAATTGTTATTAGAAATTATTAATGGAAAAATCTCTCTGTTGACACAAAAGTTGCTATTGGTTCATTTTGCAGGATAATAATTATTTTCTAAACTTATTAAATTACAACATTCCTCTGTAAAGCATTTCCCTTACGATTACTTTAGTAAATCGTTAACCAGTGAATGAAGTAATTTTGCATATTCATTTTATGTTTAGTGTCATCATGTTCAATTTTGTTCCAGCGTTACATATTTTGCAGAAATTGAAATTTATCGCAAAGAACAGAACCTGAACCTTAGTCATTATGAAATTGAGAAATGAGTAATGGGAAAGGTTCCAACTTTTTCCATTTCCTCAAATAATGAGAATAATTGTTCCAACCCAAAGTACAAATAAATTAGATGATCAGTTAAGAAAATCAACATTTGTAGTGTAGAAATAAACTGCAATACAAACTGGACTGCTATTACTCTATTCAGATTAAAATGTTTACCTATTAGGTGTTTGATTATCTACAAAAGTGGTGAAGTCTGTGAGGGATCGTAATGCACTGTTATTGGCTACAGGAATATTAAAATGCAAATAAAATATGAATACTACACCTTACTGCAGTTGAGAAAGCGTATGAGTTCTTTATATTATAGTATCAATAGGTATTCAGAGTTAGTTGAAGTTGTTCTGAAAATTATGGAGCCTTGGTCTCATAATACGATCGAATCGAATTTATTGTTAATGGGAGCTTGGCCATTTTATTTTAACAGATTTCTTGGATATTATCCTTTGAGCATTACAAAACAATCTTTACATTTCAAACTATTCAGTTATTCCGTGTTGTTTGCAATTCTTCTGTTTTTCTTTCACATTATCCCTCTGGTTGTTTTTTATTTCTTTTCTAGTTTATTGCAAGAAACTGATTCTTTGAATAAAAACGAATACTTTTTAGACCGTATTATGTGGAGCACTCAAATTATTGTAACATTGACGTACAAAATTACAGGAGTCAAATGTGCAAATTCTCATTTAGCCATTTGGGAAGGAATTGTCTCTTTGTACAGAAACATGTTGATCAATGGAATCAATTTGAATGATTCGCAGTCAAAGAATACATTTAGGAAACTTCAATGTGATTCTAGGACACAAATTTTTGTAGCTTTTACAGGATCAGTTATTTTAGCAGTCTGTTGTTTACTAATGTATATAAATTTGCACCAAAGACTAGTTTGGGGCGAAAATTATTCATTATTCATCTTAATTTGGCTGTCTCTTATATTTTGGGGCGCCAAAACAGCGAGTCATGTCGGTTATCCCATTTGGTTAATGTACCTTGTCAGACTTTATACGACAGCTTTGAAAATGATGGCAAGGGAAATTAAAAACTTAAAACAATACGAAGAAAGAATTATTTCTCTAAATGAGGGTAAAGAATCTGTTGTCGGCATTGAAAAGGATTTTTCGTTGAGTAATTCTCTAGACGATCACTTCAAAAAGATTGTCTTGTTGACAGAAAATGTAGAAACAGAAGTGGAAGAATTCAACAACTTTTATGGAAAGCAACTTCTTGTAGAAGTTGGATATTGCTGTGTGGCTATATTAGTGTATTCTTACTTTGTTGCTATTTGGTTTGCAACGAATAGCGGTCTTACACAATATAATTTGGTCATATTTTTCGGATTGGCGATAATTGCTGTTTTTGGAGGGGAAATTATGTTTCTCTCATTTACATGCTCTGAAATTACAACAGAGTCACTACAAGTGGTAAAATCTCTTAGGAAAATACCAAGACAAAATTTAAGCATGGAGTCACAAACACAGGTAATTTGTTTGTGTGAAACACAAATTGATTCATCTTTTTTAAGCCTTGTTTACGTCATGAATCACAAAATAAAGTATTTTAGTCAAACTAATTAGGGGAACAATTTGCAAACAATTTTTAATGATACATGCATTTTATTTTAATCAACATATATTTTTTTAATTTGAGTGGTAAATGAAGTGCATTTTATACTTTTTATGCTGTCTTCTCTAACTTTACTAAGTGATTCTGTTGTTCGATAAAAAAAACCTGGTTATAAAGTCCATATCATTTTCAGGTTCAAATGCTTGTTTGTTTACTCGGCAATAGTCCGCTCCGAATTACCACAGCAGGTTTCTTTGCTATAAATCGGAGTCTGTTAATTTCGGTAAGTATTTATTCCTAATTTTGACTTTCAAGGCATGACACGGTTTTTCCGTGATGACAATTACAGGACAAAGTAGAAATAATATTATTAATATATTGCAATTTTTTCATAAAACAGATTATGAGTGTCCTCATTACTTATCTGATTGTTCTCCTACAATTTCCAAATATTGGAACACACGAAAATACGACGACCAAATAGTGCTGATGAATTTTATTTCTTGATGCACCCTTTAGTGGCTTACCTACTTGATATCTTGTTAATCTTGTTAGTCTCTCTCATTAAAAAAGGTAAACGGGTACCGCTGGTTTTTGGCGAGTAATAAAGAAAGAAGTGATGATTAATAAACATAAAAATTTACGTTAGATTCGATGGACAATTTTGTTTGACAATGAATTATTTCTTATTTGTTTGTAAGGGGTTGCGTAGATTGAAACTAGCATTATTATTAATTTTTATTCATAAATTGGGTATGTATTTGCGTGATGATGAAATCTAAAAATGGCATTCATTAGAGCCTCCCCCCAGATGGCTCGAACCCCATTTACAAAGTTCTAGATACGCCCCTGCCGTGACCTAGATTGTAATAGAAGTAGTCATCATGAAAATGGGAAAGGCTGGAAGTTTCAGCTGATTCCATCTAAAAAATGGGAACAATTTATTATTCCAGCCCACAGTACAAATAAATTAGATGATCAGTTAAGAAAATCAACATTTGTTGTGTAGAAATAAACTGCAATACAAACTGGGCTGCTATTACTCTACTCAGATTAAAATGTTTACCTTATTTTAGATTATCTACATAAGTGATAAGTTTTTGGAGGGACCATAATGAACTATTATTGGCTACAGGAATATTAGCATGCAAATAAATTATACTACACCTTACCATGCAGTTCAGAAAACGTGTAGAATCAATAGGTATTCAGAGTAGGTTGAAGTTGTTCTGAAAATTATGGAGCCCTGGTCTCTTAATACGATCGAATCCAATTTGCTATTAATGGGAGCTTGGCCATTTTATTTTAACAGATTTCTTGGATGTTATCCTTTAAGCATTTCAAAACAGTCTTTACATTTCAAACAATTCAGTTATTCCGTCTTATTTGCAATTCTTCTGTTTTTCATTGACATTATCAGTCAGTTAGTTTTTTATCTCTTTTCTTATTCAATGCAAGAAGCTGATTCCTTGAATAAAAACGAATATTTGTTAGACCATATTGCATCGGCCATTCAAATTATTATAATCTTAACGTACAAAATTGCAGGAGTCAAATGTGGAAATTCTCATTTAGCCATTTGGAGAGGAATTGTCTCCTTGTACAGAAATATGTTGATCAATGGAATCAATTTGAATGATTCGGAGTCACAGGAAACCTTTAAGAAGCTTCAACACGATTCTAGAAAACAAATTTTGGCAATTTTTACAGGATCGATATTTTTAGTCTTCTTTGGTTTTCTAATGTATATAAATTTGTACTTAAAACTAGTTAGGGAAGAAAATTATACACCAATCATTCTAATTTGCCTGTCTGTGACATATTGGTGTATCAAAACTGTAAGTCATGTCGGTTATCCCATTTGGTTAATGTACTTTGTCAGACTTTATACGATAGCTATGAAAATGATGGCAAGGGAAATTAAAAACTTAAATAAATACCAAGAAAGAATTATTTCTCTAAACGCGGGTAAAAATTCTGTTGTTGACTTCGAAAATGAGTTGGTAAAATATTCACTGAGTAATTCCCTGGAAGATCATTTCAAAAAGATTGTCTTGTTGATAGAAAATGTAGAAACAGAAGTAGATAAATTCAATAATTTTTATGGAAAGCAACTTCTTTTGGAAGTTGGATCTTGCTGTTTGGGTATATTAGTGTTTTCTTACTATGTTGTTGTTTGGTTTGCAATTGCAATCAATAGCGGTCTTGCACAATATAATCTTTCAATTTTTTTCGGATTGGCGATAATTGCTGTTTTTGGAGGGGAAATTATGTTTCTCTCATTTACATGCTCGGAAATTACAACAGAGTCACAACAAGTGGTAAAATCTCTAAGTAAAATACCAAGACAAGATTTAAGCATGGAGTCACAAATGCAGGTAATTTATTTGTGTGTTTTTATAAATATACATGCATCACATGATGCGAAAACTTCACCCTTCGTAATTTTTCAGCTGCTCATCCTCTTTTTTTAATTTGATAGGGATTAAATGGACATTTTTTAATCTAAGTTATAACAGAAGTGCATTTTATACTGTTTTAATGCTGTCATATCTAACTTTAAGTGATTCTGTTGTTTGATAAAAAAAAAATTGTTATAAATTCCCGTTTTTTTTCTTACACAGGTTCAAATGCTTGTTTGTTTACTCGGCAATAGTCCGCTCCGAATTACCACAGCAGGTTTCTTTGCTATAAATCGGAGTCTGTTAATTTCCGTAAGTATTCCGAATTTTGACTTATGACATGACACTGACACGGAAAAGCGTGTAAACTGCAAGTCTTGCCGTGCTTTTCCGCTTTTCCGTGATCTGACAGGGCAAAGTAGCAATAATTTTATTAAAGTGTTGTAATTTTTTCATAAAACAGATTATGAGTGTCCTCATTACTTATCTGATTGTTCTCCTACAATTTCCAAATTTTGGAATCCATGAAAATTCGACGACCAAGACCAAATAAAGCTAATAAATTTTAATTCTCGATGTCGATCAGTTCCTGTTTTCGGTACTAATGCATGGAATGAAATCAAAGAGTCAAGTCGTACTGAGGCTTTGAGCCCCCAGTACGAAATTCTAGATACTCCCTTGTATTATACTGATACCAAAATGAACGAAACATCTATAATTTTACTTTAATACTGTAAAAAATTTGCAATATTTTTAACACACTGTTGTCATAATTTATGCCCTAAACCCCAAGGACGTAACAAGGGGGAACACGGGGGCACGTGCCCGTCCCAGGCCCCAGGTCTCTCTAGTTCACAAGCATATTATCATAAGTCATATTTTTATGTATTATTTTTTAAATTGCACTTTTACTCAAAAAGCTGCCATATTTATGTTAAAGCTGATGTGAAAGGAAAAAACTATTTTCTTTGTCGTTTCCTTTCATGACCCCTTTTTGGGGGTTAAATTGTTGACAGTATCTTAATCATACTGAAATATACGTGTAGTATAGTATATTGGGTGCTTTTTCACCGATTCCAGAGGCCAAAAGATACAATCTATTGAATTTTGTCCCTAATCATCCTTGTTCCTTGCTTGCATTAAGCTCTACAACCTATCAATACTGTATACAGATCAGCAATTTGGTTGTTGTCGATGCATAGTATTTACGTTTGGGCTCACCGGGCTTCAGCCCCTTCCCCCAAATTCGGGAAAAAGGGGTTATTGGGCAAAATTGGTCATTTTTGGTCTCTGAGCCTCCCCATAACAAAATCTTAAATACACCCTTGACTATACCATATTGACGCTCACGCTGTATTGTTTAACCAATAAGTAATTTTACTCATTAATTACACATACATTTTACACATATTATGTTTGATGATTTAATATTAATTTATACAGCAAATAATTTCTGTCAATCCTTCAATCTTAAACTTGTCCTTCAATCTACCGCACCCTGCAGTAAAATAATGAAATTACAATTGATGTAAAATGCAACTTGTAGCATAATA